>CAKKLC010005666.1:0-19039 GCA_918559645.1 Ceratonova shasta | reverse complement strand
ATTTAAAAGCAAGAGAGTGCGGAAAGCAGGGGATTCAGATAATTTGTAAGGTTGTAGAACTGATTTATTTTGCACATGGCGAGCAGCAGCCAGCTGTGCTAAGGGTTATGAGGGACGAAGGTCCCTGTAGGAATTTTTTTTTACTTGTATTAAAAAGAAGAAAATATAGGTATTTTTCAAAGCATCGATCCATGTAATGCTATAAAATTATTATTTTAATGAACGATCATAGATATAAATATCAGATTGACAAGGTATCGACAAGATATCTGTTGATAAAAAGCTTTGGGCAATATTTAATAATTTTTTTAATTGCTATATTTTGGTTTTAACGGCTTGTTTCAATGTAAGTCACAAATAATTATATTATAAAATTTTAAAAATAATTAAAAATGTTGTATTGTTATGTTTAAATGTTAAAAAATTCATGATTTACCACAATTTGACATTGTAATTCCAAAATCAACATTTCCTATTATTTCATGATTTTATTGTTTACTTTACTCAACATTAGTGTACCAATTAATAGTCAGTATAAAAAACAGATAAGTAAGTCAAAAAGGTATAATAGAATCTCTATTTAAAAATACTTTTTGAAAAGTAAAATTTGTTGTATTTCTAAGTCACATGTTTGATCCTGTTGACAACTTTCTGTGATGGTTCAAAAACGTAGCACTTCGTTGTAGATTCAGGCAGATCTGACCTCACTGTCATAATAGTTGTCATTAAGCCTTCAAACGAAAGCTTGTTGCTTGATCTGCTTTTGTTGATAGACACCATTAAGAACACCCTTTCAGCATCAGTATTTTAGTGCAGTATACTGCACAATTAATGTGCCATTTTGAAAAACTTGCCAAATCTTAATGTGTGGGTTACAATATCAGTTAGGAAAGTTAAATAATTCCTGAGCATGCCCATTAAATGTCATATTCCTTTTCCACATTTGCCTTATTCGATACATGTACAGAAATTTAATTATTAATCATTTCTTTAAAGTCAATAAACACATAAACTTGAGCTTCCTTATATTCCGGGTTAGCAAATGATTAGATTTTATTGAATCTTTTGACAAAGTAAAAAAAGTTTAAACTTTGACTGAAGTCTGTCAGAAACATAACCAAACTCTCTATGTGAGATGACTCCCTTATCTGTGCCCATCTAATCAATTGCATATTCTACTGTTGATTGCAAAAAAAAACATAATACTACTGTAGAACTTGTATATTTGAGCATCTGTGATATCACCTTCATTGTGTAACTTTATCATCTTGATCAAATCATTTATTCAACTACAAGAGCTTCATCATTCAACTTCTATTCAGCATTTTAATATTCCGCTTTCACCAAGTGCACATTTTCATAAAGGATACAGATTATCTGCATAAAATCATGGGAAGAGTTTTTAGAAACTTTTTCATCTGGATGTGCAGCAAATGTAGATATGATTTTCTATATGCATCAGTTGATTGAGATTATTAAAAACAGGTAAACTTGAATGATAGAAAAGTAGATAAACTTAAGTGATAGGATTATCTAATATTTTCTAAAGCCTTTTAAAACGTGATTAATTGTCATGTTCTGATTTATAGTAGGAAGTCAATGATTCACACAACTGTTGTATTCTCTAAATGTCAATTTCTAAGCTCAACCATCGCTTTGTTACGTGCTTCAAAATCTTCCCTAAAGAAATATCACAGAACTTATACTACTCTTCCAGACCAGCTTTGTTTTTGTGCTCTTGCCAAACCAATAATACAAATCTACACATGGTGCTTTTATCTTAAATTCTGTTACCTTTGCAAATGTCTTTAAGGCATGGAAAAAGTCATTATGTACGAAATGACAGGGGCAGCCGTGTACATAAAGAACAGGGGTTTTCTTAGATTCACTGCTGCTAATAGAATTCCAAAATCCCATATTGACGCTTGCATTATCAAGAGAAAATGCAATGTAATTTTTCCAATGTATAGATATATCTGTGAACACATTGTTGATTGCAGCAAAAATATTTGTAGCTGTTGAAGACTCTTTGCCAGTTGTGAAACAAATGTCAAAAAATCGCTGATGATCACCCTGATTGACATCAAATATTTTTATAATCATTTGATTCATTTTCTCGAGTCCAGTATCCTTTGACCCTGCCGTGCAAACAGTGAAGTGTAGTGATTTTATTTTCTGAATTGTGTCTTGCAGAAAATGTTCTCGAAGTCCATCATTAAGAATGAAATTATTCTTTGTACTTCTATTATTAATATGCCTTAGCAATAGCACAGTGCCAAAAGATATCTTTAAAAAATCCACGCAAATGATCAGCAAGACACAAACGCATGTTAAGCTGCAAAAAGAAGTCGTAAATTAAACATCTGCTTTCTGAGTTTTGTACACTAGGGCTGATATTAAACTTAAGATTGTCTTTGACATTACAAATGACGTTATGGATACATTTTTCAAAAATTTTCAAATCATTTGTATGGCCTGCAGATTAAAAAGGACGTAAATATCAACTTACATTGGTGGATGCAACAGAGATCTAAATTACATACAATATATCTGAAACTAAATGGGACAGATCCTTGCACTATATACGAGGATTTTTTGCTGGAAGTGTTATTTATTCAGGTTTTTTATACAGCAGCACTAGAAAAACGTTTGCTGAATTTTCCGGTTGTTTTGCAATCGTCATCTGATGAGCAAGTGTCATACTTATGACGTCTAGCGGATTTTATCTTTGACCTTTTTAAAAAATAAAAATTAATTATTAATCACGGTTATTATTGATAACTCAAATATCCCACTAAAAAAAACTATACCCATTACCGTATGTATGTGTATCGTCACCATATGCGTATGGTTATTTAAATGATCAAGCTTAGTATTCAAATTGAACGAGAACGATATGGCTATTTATAAAAAAACCTATGGTTGTTGCCGTTGCGCACTGTGTCCAACACTTGCACAGAAAAGCAAGGATCGACAAAAAAAAATTAATGTAAAAATATATTTCCTTAAATTTTTTAACGACATAATTGTTAGTGTGAGATCGTGATAACGGGTGAGTCTGAAGCCGAATATGTAAGACTTGGAATCCCTGTATATATAATTGATTTATATAATCATTTTTTTTCCTTTAAAATGTTAAATAGATTATTAGATTAATTAAAATTAGAAAATAATTTTAAAGCAGTTTCAATAAAATATACTTATTCAATGTAAAAATTAAAATTATATAATTCTTTTCATTATAGAAAAATAAATTTCTCTTGAAATAATTAAAATTACTATTTTAAAAACATATTGAGTCGATTTCTATAATTTTAAGTATATTATAGAATAAAATAACTTTTAAATACATTTATTTTAATTAATTATTATTATAATTATTATTTTCTTTTTTTCTAAGGCTCAATATAAAAATTATATATAAATATATATGTATATATTAATAAAAATTTGACCTGGAAAAACTATATAATTACAAACAATTAGGTTCATAATAAAATAATTTAAGATTTATAAGAAAGTTGAATCATGATGCTTAAATTGTAAATATATCTTTAATTTTGAATTTCAATAATTTGGAAATAATTGAGAAGCTTTAATAGTTAAAATTTACTGTTTTTAATCTTTAAGGTATTATAAAAACATTATTTTGTGGTCATTCTCCAAAAAATAATATAAAAACATAGAATTTCTACAAATACGAAAAATATTAATTAAAAATGTTGAAAAAGTACAAAATGTTACTTTTTCAGGAAGAAAATGTAATGAATAAAAAAAAAAGTTAAAAAGTTATAACGAAACTGGTTAGAAAAAGAAAGGAATGCAAACTATTATTTAGGTACTATATTATTAATAAAATTTTGAGTTGCTTCGTTTAATGTATGGTTGATATTTTAAGTGTAATAAATTTAAACTAATTTACAGAATTATAATTTTTTTTATAAAGAAATATGATTGATTCTATCTAAACTATATAAAGTTAATCAACTACATAGATGCTTAATATTTAATAAAAATGTATTAAGATCAATATAATCTTTATTAAAAATATAAAATATATTTATACTCATGTATATAACCTTTTTATAATAAATATAATGAAATTCTTGTTTAATCGGATTTATATAAAAACTAAGAAATTAGAATAATAATATTTAACCAAATTTTCTTGATATTGCCATTTGAAGCAAAAATAAGATGCAAGCAAAGTTAATTTTATCAAATTATGAAATTTTACTACATGATGAATTTTTAAAAGTATATTAGTTATATAAATTCACATAAAGGTAGAATTTTTTAAATTAAACTTTGAATTCAAATATCTTAAATAAGAGTTTAAATACAAAATTTCTATTAATAAAATTAAAATAATAAAAATATTTAAGTTACAATCTTTATTAAGGTTTCTTTCTTCTAGGTATCTTAAGATATAATTTATTAAAAATAGAAATATATCGACTAATTTGTAGCTTTTATCATTCATTAATACTTTAATAATATAAATTATTAATAATAAAAAAATGTATTAATTTTGTATTTAGCCATCATTTTTGAACATTTATTTATTCAGCTATTTAGAAATTTATTTTTTATAATTATCTACATTAATAATATCATTTTAAATAATTTGAATAAAAATATGTGATAAATTAAGTTTATTTAAAATTTTCTTGTTCCATAAGTATATATTTGCAAGTAAAACAACTAAAATTACTAACTTTTAATACATAAATAAAATTAAATTTAAATAATTGTTTAAAATAAGAGGATATATTTACTTTTTAAAAAGGATTATATTTAATGAAATTATAATTATTTATTAATTTTTTCAATATTTTATGAATTTTATTAATGACCAATTTTTAACTCGAAACAAAAAATAGAATTCCTTGAAAAAAATATTGTGAAATTTAATGTTTAAAGTAACTTAATTTGTTTCGAATTCTCGCTCCAACAAATTCAGTATATCCACCAAAAAATTTGTGACGTTTGAATATAAATAGGAGATAGTCTGTAGAAGTAAAATTCCTCAAATTCTGAAGGAACATAGACTCATTGCAATCATCATCTGTTACATAAGAACTTATATCATCTAAGTAATAAATTTTAAAAAGAATATGCTGACTCTGCATATAGTCAGTTACCTAAATATTATATTGTATTTACTTCCTTACATAATTCACAGAAAGAAAATCCAAATACAACAATATCGTCTTTTTTAATAATTTTTTTGATGATCATTTCAATTTTATTAAGTTCTTTTTGTTTAAAAAATCTTTGTTTGATTTCAACAAAAATATTTTTAAAGAACTTAATCATGATTAATAGATTTTCTAAAAAAAGCTAAGTTTTGTATCGATGATTTTCCGAGATATGATTTAATTTAAATTTGCATGAGGAAATTTCTGGAATTAATTCAATAAATTTAGATATGTAATCATAAAAGTTAAATTAATAAAGAACAGTCATAAGAATAATTAATCAACAAAATTTATTTTCAATTGTAATATTTAATTACTCCCAGAGTAATAATGGTCTAAACGACTGATTAATGATTCCGATTAAATGATATCTATTGTTTGAAAAAAATTTTATATTATATTTTAAATATTTAGAAAAAATTGACTATACATTAGAAAATTTTTAAAGTTTTGATACTTCAATTAATATTTTTAGGTATTAATTAGATAATATTTAATTATTATATTTAAGAAAAAATATTTTACCCAATAAGTTTTAAATCAGAATTTTTGTTTATATTTAATTAAAACTTAATAATAATAATTATGAACAAAATATTAATCAGTAACAAATCTGATAATATTTAATACTACAATACAAATGATTTTTATAAGAAGTTCTTACAACTTTATTAATGCATCTATTATTTAATATGAAAGTTTAAAATCATTTTAATTTTTTTATAGTAATTTTTATAATTTTCCTTTTCTAAAAAATCATTTTATAACTATTAAATTTTATCATGATTTGGAATAATTAATTTCTTACCTTTAATGAAAATTTTGATGATTATCTTAAACGAATAATTATATTCTTGTTATTATAGATCAACATTAATATATCTAAGCAAAATACTCATATGCAATGTTTAGATTAATAAAAAAAGTTTATTTTCTCATTATTTTAAATGTATACTAAATTTTTTACAATAATCTTAGTTTTATTTCTGTTAAAATTGTTCTTATCTATTGTATAATGACAATTTTATCATCCAGGAAGTTTCGAAAATCTCTTATCAACATTTTGATGAACTTTTTTAAAAATATAAAGTAATTTTATAGTATTTCCCCATAAGATTTGATTAATTAATTATGTAAATTTAAATTTATTTCTCAAAAAAAAAATTATTTTTTAATTTAATAATAATCTAAGAAAATTTATATAAATAGTAAATAACCAAAAAATCCATATTTTAGAATATTTCTAAATAACCTTTTCTGATAAATCTTTTATATATACCTTCAATAATCTATTATTTTTTTTTATAATTGACCTGGTTATTGATAACAAGGAAATAATTTTTATCTCAATAAAAATCAATAACGAAGTTTTAAGCTTTAGTTTCATTTAAAAACTGTATTTTATTTCAAGTTTAATTTTTATAAAAACCTTCAAGCTGCATTTGAAAAAATAATGCTGATTTAAAATATTAATTGATATTTCTTGATCAATCCATTTTCAAATTTCGGAAATCTATGTTGCTTACCGTACTTTTAACAATATATTTTCAACAAATATATGAATTTCTTTTTAATATTATTTATTACTTTAATGTAAATTTTCTATATAATGGGTATTATTTAAAAAAATTATTCTTCTTATAACTATTAATAATTTATCTTGTAGAATATATGAGTATCATTTTATTACAGATTTGTTATATGCTATTTAATTCATAAAAAATACTTGCAATGTAATTTTTATATAATTTATGTTTTTTAATATTTTGAATAAAACTAGATTTATTACTTAATTTTTCTAGTTACAATATAAAATCTATTTAATTTTTTTATAAAATGTACACTTATTTATTAAATATAAATTTATAAAAGTAATTACTCATCAATTATTTTTAATAATATATTTAAACAATAATCATTCATAATATATAAGATTTTGATCCTAAAACAAATTAGTGCGATTTAATAAAATTATGAATGGATATTTTAGAAGAATTAATAAAAAATATAAGAAAGGACATTATAATAAAGTTAATAATTTAATTTAATATTTAAAATAATAGCCATTACATTTTATATATTTATTTTTGTTTCTATACAAACACTAATTTAAAAAAATTATAGAAAATAATCGAAAAATTATATTAAAAAAATAATAAATAGCATAATTTAGGAAATATGTAAGCTATTTTAGATATATATTAAAAAATCTGATTTATATCAAAATAAAAATTTTTATAACCAAAATATAGAAGATTGTATTTAAATTTTTGAAAACATGAAAAATATTTAATTAATTTAATCGAAACATCTCTGTAAATTGTAAATAAATTTTTCGTTCATATTATTGTTTTACATGATTTTTTTCTCAATATGAGAGATTTAATCATGATTTTAAATCAAACTTACAAAGCTTGAATATAAATATTATTCTACCAAAAATCATTTTTTTGTAATTATGAAAGTAATAGTATTTTTGTATCTTAATATATATTTAAAAAAAATATATATACTCATGAATTTTTTTATTATTCTGATTTCAAATAACTAATTTTAATAAATCTTCATATATATATATATATATATATAGATATATATATATATAAATTTTTAACAAAAACCATGATCCTTTTTATTAATTCAAGGATATGAAATTAAGTTAATTTCATCAATTTGTGAAAAATATTAAAAATCAAATCAAAAAAATTTTATTTTTTATAATCAAGGCCATATTTTAACCACATTGTTTAAAAAAAAATCTTATATTTTTGCAAGAATTTTCAATTTATTCCTTTTGAGCTATTATGATTATACTTTTTATTATTGAATATGCATTTTCTATCTCGTGAATACCTTTTTTGAATTTATTTTAAAAATAGTTATAAATTAATTTGTTTTTATAATGCATTTAAAAATTATAATTGCTTTAATTGATAAAATTAAAATATTTTTAGTTGTATTTAAAATAGAGTTATTTTATTTTTTCATATTTTTTTAAATAAAATTAAAAATTATAGTGCTAAAATGTAATATATATTAGTATTAAAATTTAAATTAATATTTTAATGTTTTATTAAATTACTAAAATATGCAATTATTTTCATAGTAATAATGATTTTATTGACTAATAAAAAATAGAGATAATTTAAAAATGTATTAAATTTTCCTTAATAATATTTTTTTCCAAGCAGGGTGAAATTTTTAAAAACATTCATTATGAATACAGAACAAATATATTTATTTTCAAACAAATTCTAGAGAACAAGCATAATAAATAGAGGAATAACTTATTGAATAATATTTTTGTATAAATTTAATATAATTTAGCTGTTTAGGTAATTAAATTAAACTTATAACTAAAAATTTAAACACTGTTAATTATAAAATAAATTAAAATAAAAAATGAATATGAGACATTCAATATTTTACGATAAATTTATAAATTAAAAAAAATATTTTATTGGGTAAAATTATTTTAATTAAATGATTTGAAATAATCTAATGAGATTTTTTAAATATATGAAAAATTAATATTATCAAAATTAATTGGAGCTGGTGCGTTTATTTCCCCCAGCAAATCCTAATGCGTTTTTCTTCCTAGATTAAAAATTAAATATAAAAACAATTTAAATAAATATAAAAAGAAAAATAAGTTAAAAAATTACTAAATTTTTACCAAATTGATTAATTCATTCCAATTATTACGAAAAAGATTGATTTTCCACATCCATTCTTTAAGAATAGGATTTAGTTTTTCTCCAAGTATAAAGTTTCGCATTTCAATTATGTTTTTAATCTGATTCCATGGACTTTCAATGTTTTGTGTGCAATCCAATGTAATTGGGTCAACAAAAAATATTGAATGATTGACTGTCTCATGGGTTCAATTTTCATCCCCAATATTATGGTAGGCACGCCACTGATCGGTATGAATTATACCATTAACTCGGCAAACTTGAATTATTATAAGAAAAAGCGTTTTTTCAGAACGGTTTTCAACAATCTTTAAATAAATTTTATAAGGTTCAAAACTAGTATCAGCAAACCCGATAACCCATATTTTATATTCAGTTGCACGTCCGCGATGATTTTTAGGATTGTTTCTAAACATGCTTTTATCAACTTGTACAACTATACCAGGACCTCCAAATGTGATTTGATATTTTTTTAACTAAGTGAGACTAAGAAGTACCAAATCATCAAAAAAATCAATCAATCTTGGTGGTTCAACTCTTATTTTACTCATGATATCAACGTTTTTAAAGTTCAAACACCACTTCCATAATATTTAAAACGCGTTTTTAGGCAAAAACGTTAACGTTCAAAAATGCTGCATATTCTTATTGAAAACTATTTGTTGTAATCTAAATAATTTTTGTTTGTGCATCTAAATGCATTAAAAACTTTTTTCGATTATATTTAACAAAAGAACAGACTGCATCACATTTTGAACATAACTGAACTATTTTAGGGATTCCATGTTTTTGAAAACACTCAATAACGTTTTCAATACTACCATTAAGAAGTGGTTCTATTTCATCTCTATAAAAATGTTACCTAATAATGGTTAAAAAATAATTAATAACATATGTGCTATTAATTCTTTTATTATTTGTAAAGAGATTTTTACCACCTAAAATATATTTTATCAAAATTTTTAATTAATAATTATACGTTACTTCTATAAATATTAAATAATCGTTTTAAAAATGATAATTTTTCAGCAAATAAATTCTGAAAAATTTATAAATAATTATACATATAACAGGGTATTTGGTTTTAATTATGTATTTATTTTTTAAAACCTTGTATATTTCTGAACTGATTAATTATTGTTTAAATAAGAAATATAATTTTTATTTAATTTTTTTTATTATGGAATTATAAAATCTGTTAAATAATCGTTACTATATAATTTATAAATATATCATTATATAGTTTAATATAATCTATGTCTGATATTTTAAAAAAATATTTAAATCTTACATTTCATATCAAGTTGGTTATTACATAGCATTGGGGAAGGGAAGGAAATAAAAATTAAGAAAATAATTAATTAAAAAAAAATAAAAAAATAATCTGTGATAAAAATAAATAAATCTAGAAAATATTTAAATTAAAACTTAGTATCAACAATGTTTATTATTAATTATTAAACCTTTATAAACTGCATAATATAAATTATAATTGATATTTATTTACGATACACTCGATAGTATCATTCCATTTCACAATTCTTGAATTATAAACAAGTAAATTATTATTTCTGAACCTTGCCAACCAATCTTCCACATTGGAAACATTTATGTTAATGGGTAAAAATTCTCTCAGACTATGCCACTGTCTTTTAATAGTATTGGTATGTATGAAAGGGTTTTCAGGATCTACAAAATGTAAGCTATGGTTTATTCTATAGTGAATAAATCCCAATGAAGCTACACTGTTATATCCTCTTCATCAATCTGTTATAATATTGGTTTCTGGCGCTACTCACCTAACAATAATACTGTTTAATTTTTATTAAATTCTTGTTTGCAACATTTACCAAAAACATTTTTTTTGTGAGTCTGCTTATGCCTTTAACCACCCAATATGTTTCGTTTACCATTCTTCTCCCGATGCGCCGCTTGTTGGTAAATATATAAACTTCATCAATTTCTACTGAATCTCTTTCTCATCCAATCTAGAGATCGTATTCTAGCTCAGTTTTATTAATAACACATTCTTTGAATTTTAAGAATCTAAAAATTACTATTATTTGTGTTACATCACAGTCTTCAACACTCACTTCAATGGTCATTCGTGTAGCAAAGCACTAGATGAGTTTAAAGACCTAAATTATACTAAGGCGGCTGTCACTAATTATTGTCTGACCGTACATGTCGCTGGGTTCTCTACAGTTTTTATTGCAACATTTTAATCGTTTGTTTACGCAATGCCTAGTTTTTACGCTTTCAATGCACAGTTTATACCCACAACTCAAACAACGTAAGCCGGTTATCTTTATAAGACCCAACGACAAGGCAAATTCAAATGCATCTAATTCAGTTTCAGTCAACTCTGCAAGTCTAAAGGGATTCATTTTGAGGGTTGTGTGATTATTGATAATTATATTAAATGATTCATTTTTTTTAAGTAATTTTTTTTTATTTTTAACCCCCCATTGCTATATAATTAACATAATTAATTTAGGACTACATCAATCTGTTTGAAATCATTATGATTTTCCAAATATATTTACTATTACTTTTATTTGGATTTTAAATTTGTACATTTTTTTTAAACAATTCAAATTAAATATATTTTATAATAAATCAAACACTTTAAAATACTTTTTATCTTATTATTCTTTAAAATTTATTGTTTAATTAAATTTCATTAAACATGTGACCTTATAAATTTCTTATTTTTAAAGTAAATAAAATTAAAAATTTAGAATAAGTTTCGTAATTTACCATCTAAAAATTCTGCATAGCTACCGAAATATTCACCATTAATAAATAAAAAAAGGATATTTCTTGTAAAAGAAATTTTCCTTAATATTTCGATTACAAATTGATTTTTAACATCTTAAATTATTATTATATAAACCTATTTTATCCACGTAAAAAACTTTGAATTTTATACTCTGTCTATTTACATGACTAACAACCTAAACGTATTATTAGAATATACATCACTACATAATTCACAGAATGAAAATCCAAAAATAACATTTTTTTCTTCTTTGATAATTTTAATAATATCCTTTTCAATTTTATCAAATTCAGTATATTTGTTAGTATACTTCCTAGCTGGTATTTTCAATCTCTTAAGTAATTTATTCTTCATTGAAAAATAACGATAATTAACTCTTAAAATTATTTTTTTTGTTTAAATTAAAGTATCAATTTTATTACCCTATAGATTTGTTAATTTTTTAAATTCTCAAATCAATATAATATATATAAAAAGAGCTTATCATTTAAGGAACTTTAAAAAAAATAGTTTCCAATCGATCTATCACTAAAATTTGATTTATTATAGAAAAAGCTTTTTTTTAAATGTAGAAATCAATATTTGATTAACAATCTTTTAAAATATTTTGAATAAAATTTTGATAAGATTCAATGATTAGAAAACTTAAAATGTTTAAATGAAAACTTTGGTTAATCTTTTAAGTGTAAAAATTCTGGAAAAATAGTTTTTTTTTAACATAGAAAAATAAGAATTATTTAAAATATAAGATTAAATATAAATATATATTTAACCACAAAAATAATTAAAATAATATTTTGTTTTAGCCCATAGTTAAAAATTATTATTATTATTATGTAGAAATATAATAATTAAAAGATATTACATAATTAAACAGTTGATAAAAATTGCTCTCATGTGTTGAAAAATTTATTTAAAATAAATTTAGAAAAAATACAATAATAGAAAACTTTTTTTTGTTCTGATTTTAATAATAATTTAATAGCAAATAATAATAACTATTAAAATATAAATTTTATATTCACATCTAAAATTTATTATTTTATTTATAATAAATGCTTAATATTTAAAAAATAGCAAATTTTTAAATATTTAACTTATACAAAAAATTAAAATTTTATATAATAAATCATAAGTGTTAATATACACTTTAATTTCACTTTTGGAATTTTTTACTTTAAGTCTAAAATAAAATTAAGTTTTTAATTAAAAGTAAATCAAAATTTTGCAGCTGAAAAATAATTTACTATCAAAATTAAAAAAATTCTTATTTTTTTAAAGATAGTAATCAATTATCCATCTAAAATTATATTATGTTCTCTCTTATCAAATAATAAAATTTTATCTAAATGCCAAGACCTATGGGTTTGGATGCTATAAATTATAACATTTTTAAAAATATTTTCCTATTATTAGTAAAAAAATTTATGTTCAAGAAAAGTTTAATCTATATTAAAGATTAATGAATGAAAAACAATATTAAAAATCATATAAATAATTTGATTAGTAAAATTTTTTAAATATTACAATTATTAATATTATTAAAGATTTATATTGATTATCAGACTCATAATATCGTATATTTTTTCAAAATATAATTTTTATTTATTTTTTTTTTTTATTAATTAATAAATTTTTATTTATTTTTTTACTAATTGATATATTTTTATGTTATGTTTTCTAATATATAAGAATCAAATAATATTATTGTAAAGATAGAAAACATAATAATTGTGATTATAATAATAAATTTATGATTCGTATTTTTTAATTTAATTTTTTTTCATTATGATTTATAATATTCAATTATATTTTTTAGTTACTATCCAAATTACACTTCGTTTTATTTTAGTAAAAATATTTTTACATTCATCAGAAAAAAACATGTTTTTCCAAACTTCTTTTTTACTATTAGTACTATAATTTAATATTATTTTATTTTATACTAAAAATTATATTATAGATTTTATCATCATAGTCTTGAAACTTAATACTTATAACATGTATATATATTATTAATTAACTCGAATAGATACTCCAAAACTACAGAACAGTGATAATAAATAATTTTATTTTATTCTATAGCTTTAAAATATTTCAAGAATCCAGGTTATTAATTAGTTTCTGTAAAAGGCCTTATTAAATATTTAAAAAGATGGTTTTCTATTTTATAAATCGAGGACTAAATTATTTTTTATTAAAATTGTTTTCATCTTTATAAAATTTATATTAAATTGATTAAAATCAATATTAATATGATCTATAAGCTGTTTCATTTATTTTTTTTATATCCTGAGTCTTACAGATTCAACCTCAATACAATAAACATGATAGCAAATAATCGATAAAAATTAAGACATCTTGATCTAAACAGAAATAAAAATGCATATTTTACATCACTGTCTTAAAAAGGATATTTGATAAACAGATTTAATAATAATGGAACTTACAAAAATATTTTTAGTTTCTTAGTTTCTTAGTTAAATAGATTGTAACATTTTTGATTTCGTTATACTAATCTGACATAATTGTCTTATAAGTTGCCGAAATAAACTTTCTATTGAACTAAATTCCTTATTTATTTTTTTATAATATATTCAAGATAAAAAATTGTTTTTTATAACAGTACTTTACTCTTTAATCTTGTATTAATTTTATTAAAATTACAAAAAAATTGTAAAATAAATAATTGAACAAATTAAAATTTAGATATTTAATAAAAAATCTGGATTAAGCCTTGATCAAAATTTATTCTTCTGTGCAAGTTTTAATTTTTGTTCCAAACATACATCACCTATTTTATAAATATTTATATGTATATTGATATTTTTTTTATTATTCTCAGAAAAGCAAGTCTAAATCTAACTATCTTGAGTCAAACAAATTTTATACAATATATTACTAGGGTTTCGAAATTATCGGTTTTTTCGAAAAGCGGGAAACCGGATCTGGGGGAAAATTAAATAAACTATTACTTTATAATAAGTTTACTTTTATTGCATTATATAGTAAGCACGAGGGAAACATAGATAATAAGCAGAATTATCGCATAATCGACTTCTTAGTTTTGTAACAAACTATCCAGCTATATAAGATGCTCTTTCGGCTTCTACAGATGTAGGTAGTTTGGTAAGAATGGCTTTGTATTATAAATCACGATTTGCAGTTCGTAAACCTTTTGCTACAAAAACATTGAACTCTTTATCAACGATCTATAAAATGAAAGGGAATTTTTGCTGGATACAGTAGTTGATAATTGAATCAAGAATTCCAACATATCCTTTAAAATTTGAAGCCTTTCATCTTAAAGTACTCCGCATCACTAAAATCTTCTACATATTGATCAATGTTGTTTAGAAAAAGTATTGAGAAACGCCTATTGGCCAAATTCTGCAATTAATTTTTAGTAGGCGTTGTAAAGAGATCATTTTGTTCTTAGATACAATCTTGAGCCTAAAGAAAAAATAGAAGAATGATCAGTTTATTATTTTGACGTTTTTAAATTCTCCTCTCAACCGCAAAATACAACTTTATTAATAACGGGGACTGATGTGTTTTTAGTTTCTAATTAATGAATCTACAAATACCATCAGAAGAAATTAGTGTAGTTTCTTGACCACCTAGTGCCTCAAAATCCAATTATATGGATTTAAGAGCAAATTTGAAATCTAACAATAACTTAAACTCACATTCCCCTAAATTCATGTCAAGTGACAGGTTAACAATAGCTTTGATAAGTGCTTTACGTAATAAAAGAAACCTCAGAATAATTGCCAACATTAAGTTCCCTCTAATTCTGAAGTATATAATCCAAGCAAGTTATTTTGCATCCTAGAGCCTTACATTCTACTGAAGGAGTTTCTGTTTTATTTGACTTCTTAATAATTTGACCAGAAAATAGACTTTTAAACAAACAGGCATAAATTGGAGAATAGTTTCGGGTATTCATCAGATAATGATCAAGATTAAATCCCTCATCAAAAATCTCTTCTTGGGACATGCTTTATTAATTGTAAATTTCTTTAACTTTAATGGAATAATAAATTTTATGGAAACTGCTTAATAGATACCATTTGCATATCCGAGTTTTTGTTCTGAGGTTGAAAGTCGACCCAACTTCCTCATTCCTAAGCCGACATAATAAAGAATCCTGAGAATCGACGATTTTAATACGATGCCAAACCCAGCCAAATGATTTTCGAAGAAACTGACTTATTTATCTGCTGCCTACGTGTCTGGTGTTCTTATCATTCCAAGATTGAAGAGATTGTATTTTTTATGAAAATTTATATTCATTCATATATCTTATTTTCTTATAGAAGTTATTTCATCAATTGAATTACTAAAAGAATACTTTTTTCCTCTTTTCTGCATAATTTTCAGCCCAATGTTTTCCTGAATAATTACACTTTGGAGATGAATCAAATACAAAATTGAAGAATCACATTTAGGAAGCTTTAAACATTTTTCCCATATTAAAATGCTAGTGATTTGGCTATTGCAAATTGAATTAATATATATTTTCATCTTTAGCAGCCAGTTTTGAAAA
Organism: Ceratonova shasta; assembly: GCA_918559645.1. NCBI lineage: Eukaryota > Metazoa > Cnidaria > Myxozoa > Bivalvulida > Ceratomyxidae > Ceratonova > Ceratonova shasta. The sequence continues at coordinate 2,812 of CAKKLC010005666.1, read as the reverse complement.
AAATTCTGCCCTTGTTTCAATTTTATTGTTGAAGAATGATGAGTTTTTGGGCTGTGATGCAGAGTCTTTCTTATAATGAGTTAAAATCGAGGAATAAATATTATTCTGCGATTAGATATCGCTTAAAAGTTCAGTTAGAGGCCATCCCCGTAATGATATGGTTCTTTTGCACTTGGAACACTTTGCTTCTTCTTCCTTCAGACGTTTAAAATATTTCTAATAAATATGACTAATTTTGATGAGCTGAAATATTTCTTTGATTCAGTGAGGTTTATATTTTATATTGGTAATAATGATTTATACGTTGAGCCAACACAGATAAGAACTCTTTCATTTTGGAAAATTTTTAATATAAGAAAATATATTATATCTGTTTCAAATCCATTTCCGTAATTTTAATTTCCTTTTTTCAAGTTTAAAATACATATTTAACATTAAATACGATAAAAAAAGCTTGTGGGAAATGTTAAAACAAATCCAATGGTACTGATCTAAACATTAATCCACTTCTTTTGTATTTTATCTGAACCCAAATCTGAAATAATTTGACCATACACCGTAAAACTGTCATATACATAAATATAAGATTTCTGGGTACTTATTCAGTATTTTTCCTCATTATAAAAATGAGTACTAGAATATTTTAATTAATAAAATACTTATTTTAAAAGATATAAATTTAACTATAATAAGTTTTAATACCATTTATTATATTTTCAAAAGCCAAATCATCATATTTTTTTCTTAGTTATAATTTATGTAAATAAGACTATTAAAACACTACTAGTACTAAATTCACCCTTTTCCTTATTTTTTTCCGCATCCACATATTTCCAACTCTTTGCTTATTTGCAAAATGAATATGATCAACAAAAATTGATAGAATGATTTACAGTTAAATTATTACAACCAAAATGCAAAATTGAGGTATCTGCAGGTCAAAGATCAGTTACTATTGTAGTTCCTGGCAAATTTCTTTCAGATATGATTTGTTTTTATGTGTCAGCAATTCTTTTTTCAATAAAAACTAAAAAAACTACTTTGGTAGCTGTATCGATAGCACCAAAAAGCCATTGTTGATTTGGCACTCTTCCCACATTTTTTTTACGATGAACGAATTAAAATTAGTCGAATTGAACCACTACACCCTCACAACTAAACATTTAGTTTTCATTTTGTAGTTTTAAAAAAATATTTCCAGCAAATACGATTTCCAATTTGTAATTGCTTCAGATTGTGATATTTAGTTCTCTATATATTTTTTTTAGGAACAATCCTCATAAGCACTATATAGTATATAAAAAACAAAATTTCTTTAACTGATAGTTTTGATTTTTCGAAGAAAGAATTAGCACGGTTACTCATTTTCTTCGTGCATGGTAAAGGAAAAAGCCAACGATAAGGAAAAGATGTTGTATTGCATGCTATTAGATTCATTGAATTTCCACAGCTTGAAAATATGGTGTTTCTTATAATCAATTCTAGTTCTTAACAAAATTCAAGGGTGCATGAATGTGTTATTGTTTTTTAATAAAGATTTTTTTTTTATTCATTTTGCTTATTTTTATAATTATTAAATTCAATATTTTTATTATAAAAACTAATTTTAAAACTGGCAGAAATACCAAATAAGAAGCGATTTCGGATCAGGTTAAACAAAAAGTCCTGTGATAGCAATTAATTCAAAATTATTAAAAAAAATTAAAACGAATGTATAAAATTTTATAAAAAATTGTGTTCAAGAATATTTAAGAAAAATTTTAGTTAAAAGTATAATAAGAACGATAAAAAAAATATAATTTATTCAACAAAATCAAATAAAAAAGATAAAAAATAAAATAAAATATAAATATAAAAATTACCAAGAGAAAAAAGATAGTAAAGAATATAAAAAAATTTAGCTTTGATTAGTCTTAATAAAGATTCTAAGAGGTTTTTTTATTGCATTTCAAAATGAATTACAAAAAAAATTAGCCATGCAGACATGCAAAAAGTCCCTTTCTTTACTTTATTTCCAATTAAAGTGCATTGTTAAATGAATCCACATATTGTGTATGCACTCCAGTTTCCTGATTAACAAAATTGTATTTATGACACACTGTGTTGTGTATAAAACCATCCACTGCAAGCTTTCCATAACTTAGATGTTCATCAGTATGAATGATGGAATTTTGAACAACCTACATTTTAATAATAGGCAATATTGTTAATGCCTTCTTATCTTTAATAACCTGCGACCAAACCCTAGTAATTTTTGGATTATACTAAAGGATAAAAAGAGCATCAGTTCTATTTTCAGGCTATTAACCTCTATGACTTTTACATTTATAGTTCATCATCGTCTCGTCGAACTGAACTAATATTCTCGGTCCTCCAAATTGTGGCATTTTTTCGTTTTCAATTTTCATTTTTTCTAAAAGCTTTTTTATAAATTTAATATATGTGGGCTTTGACAAATTTCCGTCTTAACCACATTTACTTGCTGTTGACCAGTGCTTAATTTTGATAATACTTTATAAATTTGACTAGTATCATTACCAAAATTTTCAAAAAATGATTCAGCAGTGATAGGTGTCTATTTTTATATTTCGTGCAACCAGAAGTATAGCAACGCCAACAGTATCCGCATATAAAACTTTATGCTTTTTCATATTTTAAAACATTGCGGCAGCTACCTGAACAAACATACCTTCTTTTTAAATAATCGTTAACAAACAGATATTCATTAAATTCTTCGTCGTTCATACACATTAAGTGTGTTTCAAATTCATCTGTGTTTATTCCTGCGTAAATTGCACTTCTTCAGTTTCCC
>CAKKLC010005665.1:1446-12883 GCA_918559645.1 Ceratonova shasta | reverse complement strand
TACGTTCATTTGTTTTTTTTTTTTGGTTGTAAAGGTGCTTTAACCAGAAAATATTCTATTACTACTCTATGATTAATTACTTAATCAGGCTTAATTAGAAATTATTTTATTAACTCGGAATGGTAATAATAATAATGATCCAGCTTTTGTTCATTATTTAAAATGTTAAAAAAAATAAAGGAATTATTAAAAACCAACTGCTATGTAAGCAAAGTATTGATGAGTTCATTTACTGGTTTTGTGCTTTTAAGGATAGTATTTGATCCATTTTATCGACAACTCCTATAAATCTATTATAGTCATAAATACATTTAACATAGGTTTATTTGTAAGCTCTATAGTTTTCTTAGTATTTTGGCATGGTCTTATTACTGATCATTGTCTTTAATCATTCCAAACTATTAAGTCAACTTTATTTTTCAAAAAAAAATGTTTTTTTGTCTTTTTAAGACTTTTAAATTATATCAAAATTTTCAGCCCCTCCATCATTATTTATTAGTGTACCACATACATATGTTTTTTTTAAATCATTTTCTTTGATAAATCAAAGAAATTATAATAATTATCCATAAAAAGCTTTCTGTTTTTACATGGAAAACTTTTAATTAATTTATTAAATGTTTTATCTAATTGGGATTTCTCCCCACAAATTCTTAAATTCAAAATAAATAATGTTTCTGATTAAGCAACTACGTAGAACTTCATTACCCACTTGGCAGGCTTTAAAGGAATAAATACTTTATTTCTCACTCTACCTTTAAAAGGCATCATTCCCTAATACAATGTCAAGTTTCCGCCAGGTTCATAGGCATCTTTAAAAATCTGTTCAATATATCCGATTATTTTAGATTTTCTCATCAGGAGGTTATTTTTAATATCAATATCTAATATAATAGTTTTAAATTGATTGATTTCTCTACAAATTTCTAGACACAGTTTTTATTATTTTCTCAACTAATAAAAATTCCATTTTTTTTTATTCCAACAATATTAATAATTAGGAGCATTTATCAATTCAAATTGCATTATAACTGATATAAATATTTTTTAATTCAGGAACATCAAAAGGCAAGGCTTTTTAATTTTTTTTTACTATTTTTTATTAGAGTAACAATATAATTTAAAATAGTGTCATTTAAAAATATTTCGAAGAATCCTACATAGCTTTTTGGAAAAGGAACCTTCATACTCCTCTCATCTTGAAAATTGTTGAGGTTGCAAGTTTCATATGCCTTTTTTAATATTAAAATATTTTTAATTCCTTTTTTTTATTACTCAAGCTAGAATATTTTTTTTTTTTTAGTTATCAATATCTATAAAATTTAAACTAAAAACTTTTTCTTCATCTGATTCGATAGGATTAAATTTTATAAAAATTTTTAATATTAAAAATAATTATTTAATGCATATAAGTTTTTAAAACAAATTATTGATTTTTAATTTTAATATTATACTTAAATTTAAAATATATTTAAAGTTAGAATTAAGGTTATTTATTTTCCCCTTTTTTAACTTTTTTAAAGTTTTTAAAAATATCTAATTTATCAAAAATTATCTACTACGCATATTTTGGGTATTTGGGAAAAACTTTCCTACCCGAATTTTATGCAGTAAAAAGCTTAAGGGTTAATTACCTCCGGGTTTGAATCGCTGAAACACAAAAGGGGAGGTATTTGATGTAGTCGTTGAAGTTATAGATGCAAATACTTTGAATGATCTGATGGTAAAATATGTGCGCCCTAGTTCAATAGTTATTACTGTTGGATGGAAGGCTTTTAACAAATTTAAAAATAATTCAAGATACACTCATTATAGGGTTAATCACAGTATTAGTTTCAAAAGTCCTTAAGGAAAGGATACGAATACTATTGAAGGAAAATGAAATGGCGTTAAAAGATCAGTACCTATGAGATGTAGAGTCAGAAGAAAATTACAAAAAAGATTTTTTGAATTTATATTGTGTAGACAAATAAAGTTAGACTTTGGAAATTTCTCATAGACACATTATTGGCTTAAATAAATCATTTCGTGTTGTTTTTTTTTAAATAAAAAAAAAGTTGTTTCATAAATTGGATACCACGGGTATTTAAGTCGATTTCAGCCAGAATTATATTACCTTTCTTAAAATAAATGTCTGATTGAAACAATAAATTTTGTTATGATATTATAGTTGTAATTTAAGTTTATTATTCTTTAATCTTTATTTCCGTTAAATTTAAATCATTATAAAGATATCATTTTATTGTTTATATAATTTAAAAAAAATAAAATTTGATTTTTAATAATGACAAAGATAAATTAAGTAGGTAATAGTGTAAATCATTTAAAAGAATAATCATTTTAACTGCTATTTATCAAGGTCGTATTATTGAGATATGACCCATAAAGTGAAAATGAATTAAGTTTATATTCTTAAAAGGATATATGATAAACATTTTTATAAATATTTCCGTATTCTATTCATTAAAATGTCAATAAGCAAGATATAATTTAGATCCAATTAAAATTTTAAACTGAAATTAACTTTATACATTCTAATACACCTTTTTTATATAAGATAAAAAATATTCAGTATCAAAACCATGCTTATATCAACTAATACCATAGAAAAGTTAAGAAAAAGAATTCATTATATCTTTTATACAATTGTTTTTCCAAATCTCACAAAGGATATAATTTTTATAAAGTGGTGGATACATTGTTGTATTTAATGAATCAAATTTTGTTATAAAATACTTGATAAATTAAATAAAAAAACAAATATTTACGAATTGGAAAGCTTAATAATATTAATGAAGATTTTTACTATAGAATATTAAAAAAAACCCCCCGAGATGTTTTTATTTTACAAAAGAAATAAAACTTAAACTTGTAAGAGAGAAATCAATTTAAGATTTTTCCCGTAAGTAAAATTTTTTAGAAAGTTATAAACATGTTTATTTAATTTACCTATTTAACGATTATATATTTGAAAAGAAATATCAAATAGACGATTAGTTCTGGAAACTTAAAGTATTTTTAAAGCAGTAATTTTAGAATAATATTATTTTTTTAATAAGTATTAGTTAATAAATATCTAATATTGCTAAAATAAAGTTAAAAATTTGTTATTACATGTTAACCTAGATTTTTGTTTTTAAATTTAAAATATCAAATTATATGTACTAATCTTATATTCCCTTCATTTAACAATTCTTTCAAAGTAATTTCTAAAATCTCACAAGAAAATGACTATACTTATATAAAATCAAAACTTTAAGAAGGCATAGAACCTTGTCCCTATTACCAATAGAGAAGCGCACATGGTAAAATTTTATTTTTATTAAAACCCTAAAATATTAAAATTACTTATTAAAAACAAAATTCAGCAGCCAATGCAAACTTTAAAACATATTGTTCAAAATAAAATGTGTTTTAAGTGAGTTTGAAGATTGTAAAAAATTTATGGTCAATATCCGTAATAATTGACTTTGAATAATGATATTATTGTACCCAAATAATTAAAAAGTGTAATTAAATTCAATCAATCATATTTCTAGTGTGTTTTATTAAATATAAAAAGTTTATTTTGACATAAATCTACTAGTTTCGCTCATTTATACATACCTAAATTTTTTCAAATTACTTGATTAAAAAATAAAAAATCAATCATCAATAAGTACAACCAAACTTTTGACATTTAATAGCATATATTTCTACATTTTCAATTAATTTAGTATTCATCCTCTAGAGAATTATAGGTTTAAAGCATGCATATATATTCTTATAATTAAATAATAAATATTTTCTTAAAAATATTTATAAAAATAAAAGTACAATAAATATCTAAAATTAAAGATTAAAATATTTTTAATTTTTCATTAAATCAATGTTCAGAAAAAAAAGTTTATTTTTAATGTTTAATTGCAAAATAGAACATTTGGTTGGTGCACGTTATAGCGCATTTTATTTTACAAAAAAAATTAAGGGTTGAAAAAATCTAAATAATTGTTTATTAAAGCAATAAAAACTTTAATTCTTTTTCTTTTCAAATTTATATTGCAAAAGAAACTGTATTATAAATTCATTATGCTGCTCCTGACTAATTCTATTGTGTTCTCGTAAGAAACATATCAATCTGGAGCGTAAACTACTTAGTTTTGTGTATGTGCCTTAAGATTTTCTGAATTTACAAAATTATAGATCAGTTTTACAGTATCGTGTGCAAATTCATCTTATCGTCTAAAGGCTCTCGTATATTCCTGTTAATTATCGGTATAAATAATAGATTCAGGAAGTACAGTTTGTAATATTACATCAATAATTGTGTCTGTATTTCTATTTCCTTCGAGGAACAATAAATGTTTTCTTAGTTCCTCTCTCAACATCAGCTATATACCATTTATTAGCCTCCCTCGATTATATTTGCGCATAAAGAATAAGCTTTCATTGATTTTGACTATTTTTGGGGTACAATTAGTATTAAACCATCCATTAGCTTGCTTATGTCAGCGATGTATTCACATATTATCTTGAGAATTACAATACAATAATCACTAATTGTATTACGACATATATTAAAATCATAAGAAATTTTTTATTAAGAAACACTATTAAATATTTATATATTATTTTAAAAATAGTATTAAATTCAAGCTCAGACTCTTCTAAAAAACTGTTGAACCTTTACTTTTCAAATTAAGAAACACTATTGGAATATTTATATATTATTTTAAAAATAGTATTAAATTCAACCTCAGACTCTTCTAAAAAAACTGTTGAACATTATACTTTTCAAATTGTTACACTGATTACTTCATGACCAAAAGAATCATTCTACAAAATGCTTCGGAACCTTATATATAAGATCTTTCATAACCCTATACCAGATGTGTGCACTGCTATTATTTATAAGTTTTGTCATGGCAAGAAACTCATTTTAAGAAAATTTTGTACACAACATGATCTATGAAAAATTCGGTTTTTGTTAATTGCGTGATATCATCTTTTGACAAATTATTTTTCCTCATTTACTATTTTCTGCCATCCCTTTTTTCTTCCTATTTGAAGGGGTAATTTTTTTAAAAAATAAAATTTGTTATAACGTTTATGAACTGAATATTGTTCTCCTACCTATGATAATATTATTATATTATGTGTGTTTTTGTAATATCTAATATAAAATACAAAAAAGAATTAAAAATTTTCTAACATTGTAATATATTTGCTACTAGAAAATCAATTTTAAACAAACTTTATACGATGATGAATATATTAATGTAAATATTTTTTTATAGTCAAACAAGCAGCTTCAAAAATCATGAAATTATTAACTGGTGAAAATTGTATTTCAAATTGCATACGCGTTCGCGGAAAATTCCGCAAAAGTAGAATTTTCCGAAAAAAAATTTAATTTTCTTTAATTTTTAAAAAAAACAAAAATTTTATAGCTATATGGAAGCCAATAATGAAATGGATTTAGAATTAATATTTTCAAATAGAGGAAAAAGGAATATAATATTAAATGGGTATAAATATTATTTTGCAAGAAAGCTTAATAATAATAAAGTATGAAATTTTTGGAGATGTATAAAAAAAGATTGTAAAGGTTGTATTATCTTGATTATGATAATAAAAAGTTAATAAATTCTAAAGATCATAATCACATATTAATGCCTAATGATAAAATAGAAGCTAATAAAGCGTTATATGCTTTAAAACAAAGCTATATTAAACATGATTTAGAAATAACACAATTATTTCTGAGGCACTTAATAATCTTAATAATGGTCAAAGATCATATATTCCGTTTGATTCGTCAATAATAAAAAAAATAAGAAATTATAAGAAAAAATCTTTTTCTTTTAATTTTAATGAAAGTGGAATTCCAGAAATATGCTTTCAAACAATAAGAAAATCAAGATTTATTTAATATGATTCTTGAATTAATGATTTAAAAAGAATTTTAATTATGTTTAATTCATCAAAAAAAGATTTTATTAGATATTCAGAAAATATTATTTGCGATGAAACTTTTAAATCAGCTGCACCTGGATTTAATCAGGTTTTTACATTTACTTTAAAGTTTATTCAATATTTGTTCCAATAATTTTCGTTTTATAAAAAACAAAAGAAAAAAATTTATATATTATTATGATTTCTAAAATTAGAGAACTTATCCCAAATTTAAATAAAAAAATTTAATAATTGATTTTGAAACAGCTATATATAATTCATTCACAAAGAAAATATCTAATATTAAAATTTACTGCTGCCTTTTTCATTAAGGACAGATTTTTTTACAGAAATTTGCAAAAATTTAAGCTAAACAATGATTATAATGAAAACACTGGGTATAATACAAATATAAGGTTGATTCTTTTACTTACTTTCTTAAAACTTAAAGATGTTACAGAAGGATTTAGAATTGTAAAAAATAGAATTTTAGAAAATTTTGATGATATAAATACAAGAGAGTTTAAATTTTATAAAAGAAAATTATTTGACAAACGAAAAAATTGAAAGATTGAATTCTTATGAAAGAATAACTCAAAATATTCCTTTGACAACTAATAATAGTGAAGGATTTCATAATGCATTAATTCATTGTTATTATTCTTCGCATCCATCGGTTCCAAATTTGATATGTGAGCTTATAAAGATTGATTTGATTATTGATGATAAACTTAAAAAAGAATCAGAAAAACTGCATTTAGATGAAGAAATTTCATTGACTATTAAAAAACTAAAAGAAATTCATAAAAAATATGAAAAAATACCTATATTTAATTATTTATTTGCTTGTCCAAATATTTATAAATTTAGATTAGAAGAATAAATTTTTCTTTTCATTTTTTTACAGTCAAATAAGCAACTTCAAAAATCATATTATTAACCGGTGAAAATTGAATATCAAATTGCATAGACTTACAAATATTATCGTTTTTATTATCAATCATTAAATTTTTATTAACTACTGCCTATTTAGACTGCTTGAATTTGAGAATTTTTTATTTTCTTACTCTTTAATAGTTGTAGATTACAAAAATACAATTTTTTAATAAAATTAACGCAAAAAAAGCTTTTGAAAGCATAATTAGACTAATATAAACCTCAAATTTTTTCATAATATATTTAAAAATAAACCCCTTATTTTTATACAAAAAATAATTTTAATAACTATTCTAAATATTATATTATCTAAATTTAAAAAAGTTGATAATTTAATACGTACAACTTATCAGGAATATTAAACTAAATTGCTAGACTGATGAGTAATAGATAATTATATTTAAAAGTAACCAAAATATATCATATAAAAGCTTCTAATTATCCAACTAGTAATTTTAATTTAATTATTATCTGAATAACTATCTAAATATTCTGTCATATTATTTAAAAATTTGTTAATGTTTGTAGTAAATAAAATTATAATTTATGTTTTTCTTATATACAAATATAAAATAATTTAATGAGTTTACTATCATTATTATTTTATTTTAATTATATTTTGATCGTAACACAGAATGATTATAAATCTATTTAAGAGATTTTTTTGATTCCATTATATATAATGTTCAAATATCCTGAAAAATAAACGTTAATAATAATATAGTGTTCAAATATATTAAATACTTGATATTAATTTATATTTTTATCTTTCTATAAAATTTAACTCTTTAATAAGTATTTCAAGTCCTACAACTAGGAAAGTAGGAAAAAAAATTGCATATTTATCAATTTTTTTTTCAAAGTTTATCTTGTATATTGATTATTTATTTATAGCAAGGGTTTCAAACATGTGGCCCACAACGTATAAATTTGCGGCCCACAAGATTTTTTTAGTACAAAAATATCAATATATATTTTTCTGATAATCTTTTTTTATAACTGTTACGTTTAGTAGAATCGTGCTTTAAACGAGAACTAATTAAAATGGCAAAATTAATGTGTCAAAGAGGGAAAAAATTAAAAAGATGTCTCTGAAACAAGAAAACTTATATCTATGGAAAGAAGCTATTATAATTTTAATGTCGTAATTGAATAAATAAAAACCATAAAAGTTTTTTTAAAAACTAATCATAACTTTGTCTCTGATTAAATAAAAAGTACGTTTATTGCATTATAATTGTCGGCAATATATTATGAGATAAGTTTTTGTCTTTTTTCTAGCGGGTGTTTTTTTTTAGAACACCATTCTTTTAATATATATATTTACTGATTCCTACTACATTTTGTGCATGCTAACTAATTATGAAAAAATATTTATTTTTATATTAAATTTTTTACTATTTTTAAACATAAAAAAATTTTAATCCTTTATATTCAATATGTCTCTATCGGCACCAAACAGCAGTAAAAATCTACAAAAAATTGCTCAAGAACATCGAAAATTTCACGAAAAGTGTGAACTGAAGTATTTTTGCATCGAAACAAGCGATCAAATTATTTGTCTGATATGCAATTGTGCGATTAGGGTGCCCAAAATATATAATAATTAACGTTACTATGAACAACAAATCAAAATATGATAATTACGAAGGATTAATGAGGCAAGAAAAGTCAATTTTCATTAAAGTTACGGACAAAGGTGAAGTGGCGGTCCACAAAAGTTACGTACTATCGGACTTGATAACCAAACACTCAAAACCTTTTACTGAAGGAGATTTTATTTAAGAGTTTCTTATAAAAGCCCCATAAATTGTTTGTCCTGGAAGTGTAAAGGAATTCAAAGCAATTTCTCTGTCAAGAAATACCATCGTGAAGAGAGTTACTGATATGGCCGTGAATTTAAGTAATCAGGTCCAAGATAAATCAACATGTTTTGAAGCTTTTTCTATTGCTTATGACTAAAGTACGAATATTGGGGCGTTGCGCAGTAATTAGTTTTTTTCCGGGCATTTGATACAGACTTAAATATTTATGAAAAATTATTGGAACTAGTACCGATGCACGGCATTACTTGTGTAGAAGATATATTCAAATGAGTGTATGAACTTCTACATAAATACAATTTACCAGCGTATAAATTGATTTCTGTAGCAACAGATGGAGCTCATTCCATGATCGGAAATAGCAACGGATTTTTAGCATTCCTGTAAAAAAAGCTACGCAAAATTAATGATGATTTCAAGATTCATCATACCCACTGTATTCTTCACCAAGAAGTATTGTTTACCAAGGTAATAAATATAGAAAATGTGTTGAATTCTATAAAAAAATCATCAATTTCATCAGATCTCAGGGTTTAAATCAACAACAGTTCGATAGGTTTTTGACTGAATTAGAAAGTGAATATTCTGGATTGTCGTACTATACTGAAGTACGTTGGTTGTTATGCTCCAAGGTTCTCAAACAATTTAGGGATTTAAAATAAGAAATATGCTATTTTTTTACACTCAAGAATCAAGACATCTTATTTTCTGATACGTTGTGGTGGCAAGATTTATCTTTTATGGTCGACATCACGAAAAACTTATCTGATTAAAATTTGAAACTACAAGGGAAGGATCAGATCATTACCGACATGTGTGACCAAGTTCATGCATTCAAATGTAAGCTAGTTCTTTGGGAAATTCAGTTGAAAATGAAAATTTAATGCATTTTTCGACATGCAAAACGTATAAATCTAGTTTAGGTGAAACTTTATTGTATGAAAAATACGCAAGAAAAATTTCAAGTTTAAGAAATGAATTTGAAACGAGATTTAAAGATTTCAAATCGTTGGAAGACAATTTTTATCTTTTTTCTTCAATTTTTTTAGTAAATATTGAATCTGTCCCCAGCAATATGCAAATGGAAATTATCGAAAGACAGTATGATTCTAATTTGAAGGCAAAATTCTCTGAATTTAAAATGGCTAATTTTGACAAATATTTACCAGCCAAATTTGAGAATACTAGCCAATTCGCATATAAAATAATGTCCATGTTTGGAAATACGTATAGGTGCGAGCAGTTATTTTTCCTTATAAAGGGAATAAGTGTCCAACCAGATCAAGAATTACTGACTGCCATCTCGGGACTCGTTTTAAAATTAACCACCGCAAACAAGATTTCACTAGAATTCGGAAAGATGATTGCAGAGAAAAGGTGCCAAAAATCTGGAAAAAAATTAAATGTTTTCCTTGTTAATACTTTTAAAAAAAAAATTAGTTTATCTACTCATTTAAGTCATTTATTTTTTTTGCGGCCCACATAAAACTTAATATTAATTATTTGGCCCGTGTTGAGAATTGGGTTTGACATGTTTTATTTACAGTAAAAAAACATTTTTGTAAACTTTTTATATATAAATTCAAAAAATTACAATAAAATGAATTTTATAACTGAATCAAGTAAAATTTCTTATTGTTAAATAAGTTTCGGTATATGCGTAAAATTTTGTGTTTTTGGAAAAATGTAGTGTTTTCGAAAAAAATTGATGTTTTTGGAAAAAATTGAAATTGTTGATTTTTTTTGAATCTTAAAAGAATAGGTTTTTTAATAAATTTTTTTATTCTAATTTTTAATAAATTTTTTAATCATTAAATTTATTTTCTCTTAGTATTAATACTAACTCATTCATTCTTTCTCTTCTAGGAATCTTATATTTCCATAAAAATTGAACTAATAAAAGTGATCTTTGTTCCAGACTCATTCCTTATTTTTTATATAAGAAATAATTGGACATTGACCACAATCCTTCGATAGTTTGTGTATGTACTGATGGGTCCTTTGGGTCAACGAAATTAAAACGGTGATTAATAATTGAATGATCTAAATTATTATTAGAATCCCCAATTGCCCTACCATAGGCTCTCCAACAATCTGTAACAATTAAAGTTCCTGGTTGAATATGCATTTTTTATAAGACTAAACCTATTGTCCTAGCATTCCTATTTGAAACAGTAATCATGAAGCATTTTCTGGTGCCTCTTTCTATTCCACCAGTGTACCATTGTTGGTTTAACACTCTCCCCCTATTATATTTCCTTTTGAAAAAGACAGATTTATCAACCTCAACAATTCTCCTTTCCACGTTTTTATCAATCCCATCAATCTGTATATTTTCTGTACTCACATCATAGAAAATAACTTCACTTAAAAAATCAAAAAGAGAACCCAATGTTTTCCTGTTTGTATTAAATTCTTCAGAAATGTCTTGAATTTCTTCGTTTTTAAATATTACAGTAAAATAATCAGAATTTAATTAAGTTTAATATTACACCCCGCAAACAATGAGTTGTTAACAACAGACAAAGATTTTCTGCAGGGAAGAATACACATCCATACAAAAGGCGATTTTTTAACTTTTTTAATCACAAGAGACATTTGAGAAAAGCAATGAATACAAACCATGCTATTTTTGACAAGCTTAAGCCTGGCTAAGAATTCAATCGTACTCTCTGGTGAGGTACAATTCCTTTTGATAATATCTTCACTAAAACTAAAAGACATTATATCCTCTTTGGTATAAA
>CAKKLC010005647.1:9166-22998 GCA_918559645.1 Ceratonova shasta | reverse complement strand
AAAAAAAATCTTCTTTACACTAATTTACTTGCAAACCATAATTATAGCTGATCATAGACTACTATTCTAGATATATCCTTAACTGACGGTAATTTACCTATCACTAATTTAAAAAAGACAATGAATAAAAGCGCGGGAATTTTTTTCTTCAATGTAGAATTATTAAAATTTATCTTCATAAATAACAGTTTCATTATGAAGAAACATCTAAATTTTTTTTAATACTTTAGAGCAGGGGTGGACATACTACGGCCCTTCAGAGTATATTATGCGGCCCGTATGCATGTACATGTTGCGATCCTATGTCAATGAAAATTTTTTTTGTTTAGACATACTTGTCCATTTTGGCTATATTTACTTTTTTAAAATAGTTTCCAAAGTAGTTTTTGTCCTCTCATTACTGCTGGTCATTAATTGTAAACATCCCTATTCAAAACTACGTTTTTGCGCAAGCGGAAGTAGCTCGTGTTTACAATTTAAATTTTGAAATGTTTCGTAAAAATTATAATTTAAAAGTGAACAGACGTTATTTAACCATGAGTTGTGCCAAAAAAAGTTTTGATTGAGGATGAATGTTGCATTTTTAATGATAAATGGACTGCTAAATACTGCTTACGAGCGTTAGGAGCAAATGAGTCTGCTTGCTGTGCCGTGAGTGCGTGAACGTCTTCAAAGAGTACAACTTAAGAAGACACTACCAAACAAAACATATGGATTTCGGACACAATTTACGAACGAAGAGAGAAAAAAGAAATGCCAGGAGTTGCTTAACAATATAAAGAAGCAGCAAACTGTTTTTACTAAGCAGTCTCGAATACAAGATGCTGCAACAGAAGCCAGTTTGGTCCTGTCCTACAAGATTGTGAAATGGAACAAGCCTGTTTCTGACGGTGAGTTAATCAAAGAATGATTGTCAGATGCAGCAAGCATTATGTGCCCAGAACAGAAAACAAAAGTTGACAGCGTTTTTTTATCAAGGGGAAGTGTAGTCAGGCGTGTTGACAAGATAAAAGACAATTTGATGGATCAACTTCAATATGCAATCAAAGACTTTTTGTGGTACTCTCTTGCGTTGGACTAAAGTACCAATGTACAGGACACAGCACAATTGTTGATATTTATATTGGGAATAAACACTCGTTTCGAGCTCACTGAAGAATTACTTAGTGTTAAGGCACTCAAAGACACAACCACAGGCCAAGATTTCTATAATGCTGTTGAGAACTGTGTTAAAAGAACTGGGTTGGTATGGAACAAGATGGCAAGTGTAACAACCGATAGAGCGCGTGCTTTGACTGGAAAAAACGTAATTTTGGTGAAGTTGATGCATAATAAAATTAAAGAAAAACATCCTTACCATACACTCTTACCTCTCCACTGTGTTATCCATCAGAGAAGTCTGTGTAAAGCTGGGTTGAATATCAAGCATTTTATTGACCCATTTGTCAGTGCGATAAACCTCATCAGAGTCAAGGCACACAACCACAGGCAGTTCCAGGCACTGCTTGAAGATTTGGAAACTGAAAATTCTGATATTATCTACCATAGCAGTGTCCGCTGGCTGAGCCAGAGCAAGATATTGAAGCGAGTGTGGGATCTCAAGGAATAAATAATTATGTTCATAGAGATGAAGGGCATTCATTTTGATTTTGTTAATAACATTTTTAATGGAGAGTGGAAGTCAGACTTTATGTTTGTAATTGACATTACGGAAAAGTTGAATTAACTGACTGTAAAACTTCAGGGGAACAGCTTGTTTGCACATGAAATGTATGTGCATGTTAAATCATTTCAAGCAAAACTCTCTCTGTTCTACAAAAAAGCAGGCGAAAACAGTTTTTGCCATTTCTCTTTGCTGAACGAGAAAACCATATCTTATTAAATGGCTGACAAGTACAAGGCTCAGTTGGATGCCTTGGTTGTGTAATTTGAAAGGATGGTCTAAGACTTCAAGAGCCTGGAACGACTTATCAATATCCTCAGTTCGTCATTTAGTGCAAAAGCTGATTCAGCACCATAGAATATACAGTTAGAGCTGCTTGACCTACAAGCGGATAATGACTTGCAGAAGAAGTTTAAGTCAGTTCATCTGCTGGAGTTTTATGAATGTTTGCCAGCAGCGGCTTTCCCACACCTAAAAAACTTTGCTGCCAAACTTTTGTCACTATTTGGATCCACATATATCTGTAAGCAAGCTTTTTCTTGTATGAAAATAAACAAGTTCAAGAAAAGATCGATGTTGGTTGACTGCAATTTAAATGCAGTCATGCAAAGCACAACCAGTAAGCTGGTTCCACAGTTCAAGAACATTATCAAAAATTGTGAACAGTTACATACTTCTCATTAATTATAAGTGTACTCTGTGATCAGCTTGTATTTAAATATATGCACATTAAGTTCCTTATTCTTTACAATTATTATGACAAGTAACAATAAACTTTTATTGAAATAATTATGAATAGTAAAATCTTATTACCAAATTGCAAACTGTTTTAGTTCGTATTTTAAAATGTAATGTGCATGTGAAATGGTCACTAAATAGACTTAATAGAGTATGAATGTTAAATAAAATGACAAATACATTGTTATTATCTCTAATTCATATTTTCATAGGTTGTGAATCGTAATTGAAGTAGGTAAAATATATATATATATATATATGCGGCCCCAATAACAATAAAGTTTTCAATATAGCCTTCGGTATAAAAATTTTGCCCACTCCTAGCTTAGAGAATATGAAAATGTGTATAAAGAATCTTGAAAGTCTTATTATGATTGTACTTTAACGTAATGTTTCGGTAAATTCGTATAAAATTATTTTTATTTTCGTAGTATTAGTAAATTATATTTTTTTATAAAAATTTAAATATATTAAGGAGATAAAGGTATAATTAACAAAATTAATTTATATTATAAAGAGCGCATGTCTCTTAATGTCTGGTGTGTTTTCCCCATGTTTAACTATATGGTGAATAATTTTTTTGATTTTATTTAACATAAATTAAGTATTTAGGATGTTCAAGTTGAAAAAAATTGATTGACTGAAAATAAAAATAATAAATTCTATTGATAAAGGGGAATTGTGATTGTTTAATGATCTGGCATTATTGGTATCAAACCCCAATTTAAAACTAAATTTTTTTAAAAAAAAAAATTAATAAATTAAAATTTTATAGTCTAACTTTAATTACGCTGTTTTCGCATTATAAGGATCTACCTTAGTAGTTCTTTTTAGACTCAAAACATTGGATCGGGTATTATCGGGGGCTAAAGATAAGCGTTATCTCTGATAACAAAATTTTATGATTAATCTTGATATTCTAATAGAATTCGCAAGAATGAATAATTTAGAGTTCATACCATGGTTGCTGGCAAAAGAAAAACTTCAAATAATTGTAAAGTGCATAGTATGCAACTACCCTCTCAATTTAGTTTCGCGCAATGTTGTTGTCGATGGATACTCTTACATCTGCTTAACAAATGGCTGTAGCAGATTCAGAAACCATCAGTCGATTCTTAAAAATACTTGGTTAGAAGGTTTTGCTATTTCTGCTGTGACAATTTATGTTTAAAGATTTATATAGCAAAAAAATACAATTATGTGACATCATGAAAATAATTAAAATCAAAAAAGCTAAAACTTTAAAGCTAACAAATTTGATAGAAAACAAAATACATATAAATATTGAACACTATGTTCCAAGATAAGGTGAAGAAAATTGCGTTAAATAAATTGACGAGACCAAGCTTAACTATAATGTTAAGAGTCATCGAACCAGAGACCCAAGAGAACATATTTGGGCTCTTTTTATCGTTGACACGTCATTTCAACCTGCAAGAGATTATGATTGTTTGGTTGCAAATAGAACTGCTCAAACTATTTTTCCAATCATAACAGATAAAGTAAAAGAAAGTTCCACTATACATACAGATGAGTGGAGATCATACACCAATCTAAGTAATCTAAATTATCAACATAGTACAATATGCCACAAGTACAATTTTGTGGATTATGAAAATAATGTGCACACCCAGCTTGTAGAAAGCTGGAACAACAAATTAAAAATGGCAATAAAAAAAAGGAGTCCGACCAAGCTGTAATGCAACATTTTTAAGTGTATTCACGTTTTTTGAATACTACAAAGATGATAGTTTAGAGCAAATTTTAAAAATGAATAAAATTTAATTTATCTAGTTTTTCTTATTACATTTCTTTCTTATATTATCTTTACCCACCGATAAGACCTGATCCAAACCGTTTATGTACCTCTACTAAGGTGCTACCCTTTAATATGGTACCACCTTAGTACAGAATTGTTTTGATAAAAAATTGAACCAAAATTTTGTATCAATTTTAATAAATCTTTAATTTTTTAAATTGTAAAATGTCAAGTTCGAGGCTAAAAACTTACAATTTGCAGTTTAAATTAGATGCATTAAATTAGGCTCTTAAAATTTCCAGCGAGCAAGCTGCTGAGAACTTTAAAGTTCATCAAAATCAAATTCAACGTCGGAAAAACGATAAATATGCTTTGGAAAGAAAAGGAAATGAGATAAAAAAATTTGTTGAAGAGAATCCGATCGATCAAATGGGTTGAATTAGAAGCAAAGTTGAAAGAATGGGTAGTCAGACAAAGAATTTAAGGATATGTTGTTTCTGGAACATCTATTTTACATGAGGCTCGTGGAATGTTATAGCGAACAAAAATTAATGGTTTTAAAGGATCAGAAAACTGGATTTTTAAGTTTATGAAAAGTAATCGCGTAACCATACGTGGATTGAACTCTGTAGGCCAAAAACTACCTCAAAATTGGGAAGAAAAATGGCAAATTTTGTTGATTTCGTGACGAAAAATAAATAAAATTATCCATTGCAGCAAATTGGTAATATGGATGAGTTACCGCTTACTATCGACCTACCATCAAAATTTACCGTTTACCAAAAAGGATCTTTAGATTTTCACATCTCTACAACCGTCTCAGAAATATCTCAATTTACAATCGTGCTTTGTTTTACTGCTGATGGCTGTAAACTTCCAGCTTATGTAATTTTTTGTCGAAAAACAATACCGAAAGGCTCATTTAATTTAAAAATTGTTGTTCTGCGAATGAGACATCTTATATGACATTTAATGGAACCCTTTTATGAATTTAAAAGATATGGATGAAACATAAAATGGGAATCTCCCATCCAAAATCACTCCTAAAGTTAGATACTGCACCTAGTCATCGAACTGAAGACGACATATCAAAATTAGCTTCAAGTGCCACATTAATAGTAATAATTCCAGGTGGATTGACAAAAAAAATTCAAGTGTTAGATATCAGTGTTATTAAATAATTCAAGCCTCATTTACGTCAGCATTGGGAATATTGGATGATAAATGGTTTCAAGGAATACACAAAAAAAGGAAATATAA
Organism: Ceratonova shasta; assembly: GCA_918559645.1. Lineage (NCBI taxonomy): Eukaryota > Metazoa > Cnidaria > Myxozoa > Bivalvulida > Ceratomyxidae > Ceratonova > Ceratonova shasta. The sequence continues at coordinate 17,578 of CAKKLC010005647.1, read as the reverse complement.
AGAAAGCTTCATACGAAGAGTTCTGTAAATGTTTTTATGACTCATGAAATTCAGTTCCAGTATCTGCAATAACTAATGGTCTTTAATAGATAAAGATTTAATTTTATCAAAATGAACAAGAAATTGTAGAGGGGAGTAATTAGGAAATTGATGAAAAATCTGAAGATGAGGGATACGAAGATCAAAACTTTCGTTAGCAGCTCATTGATATTTCTTACATGATGAAAATTTTGGAAGTAAGGTTGAAGATGATGAATATGATAATTAAAAATCATCGAATTATATTTTTAAAGAATTTTTGCTTTTTAATAAAAAAATGTAGTCAACATTTTTCCTATGTAGATAGAAATTAAAAAAAAATTGTTGTTTCCTTTTACTAAGGTGCCTTCGGGCTAAAAATTTAACTTTTTAAATCTACTTAGCTACCACCTTATAACGCGTAAACAGGATAAGGCGAATTGAATTGCAGATTTTAAACCATTCAATAAACGTGTTTTCAGGATATTTTTGAAGAAAAACATCCTTATCAAAATGGGATTGTAATAGTTCAATTGTAGTTTCTCAACGGTGTCTCATGATTAAATGCTTAAAATTACCCCATTCGCATTCAATAAGTTGAGTTTTAGCGCCAGTTTGGGGTCTACAACATTTTCTTCTTGTATTACAACTTCATATTCAAAATAAAATTCAGTGATTCGTGATTAGACTCTCCAACCATATTAAACAATAGTTGTTCCAATTTAAGCATTTCGTAAAATTATTGGAATCGAAGTATCTGCATTTCTTCTTTCAACATGGAACATTCGCACATTGTTTGTTTCTTCTGCAATTAAACCAAAAATCCATTGTTTCGTCTCTGTATCGCCGTAAGTCCTCCAATAAATAGCGATCACGTTGATATTTTCTTTTTCCTCTGAATAAACTGTCATCAATTTGGACTCGTATACCATATACTCCCAATTTGTATTGATTTCCCAAATGATGAGTCATTATATTTCTTGTATAGTTTGCCAAATTAACAACTGTATGAGAATTTATTTAATCAAAATTTCCCATAAGTTGTTCAAGAGTCTTTTTTTTTAAAAATATTCAAAACCAAATTTCAATTAAGTCTTTACTGAAAGTTTTTGTGAACACCAAATAATTTGTTTGTAGAATAAAAAGTATTGGTAAAGACTAAATATTCATTTTTACATCTTATACAACGATAAATAAAATTAAAATCTAAATACTTTCTTTTTTTTTATTCGGATATTAGTTTCTTTGCTACAACGTGTACAAATGGGATTATTAATTGAAACCACATTGTTTTCTTAAAAGAAAGGTAGCAAATAATTTGGATATGATAAGATATTGTAAAATTCTTATTGGTCACACACCTAAATTTTAAAAATAAATTAAAAAAAAATTATTTTTTAATTGGAGGGTGGGAAATCTCCATTGGTGATGTGAAACCCAGTAGTACAAATGATCTTTGTCATCAAATCTCTATTAGATGATTCATAGTGAAAAGTCAAAAAATAGCTGTATTATTTATAATATAAACTTTTTTTTCATTGATTATTAAAATAAATGTATGACAATTAACTACATTAAAATATTTCATTTATATAACTACAATATCCTATTAATTATAATTTAACTTTTTCACTATGTAACTCTTTGAATAGAATGAATAAATTTATAAATTGAATCATTAACAAAAAAAAAATATTAAAATAAGAAAACCCTATATTTGGAACATCAAATATCATAATTATGACTGCACACAACTTGATTATTTGATATATTTTGCAAGAAAGTTATATATGAAATTTATTATTATTTTAGCGATGTATAACATCAAATTATTTAAGAATAAAAAAATTTCAGGAATCTGAAACTATTTATCAACTAAAAGCTTTTGAATATGATAAGATAAAATGTAATGGTTGGCTTATAATAAATAAAGATTTAATACTATTATAAAGGGAGTTTTAAAAATTTGGTAGTATGTAAAAGTGGGGTCTTCAATGATGAAGGTATTTAAATATGTAATAAGAACTGCAACAGAAGAACAAAGTTTGCAGCTTGCAAATGAAGTTGGTTTTGTCAATAAACCTTTTATGATATATTCTTTGTCTCAAGGAAATACCATAATGGATCGTTCAAAGGTGCGCCATGGTGTTTTCTCGCAAATTAGTTTTAATCATAGATCGTGTAGGTGAAGGAAGAATATTTTTGAGGGGACTATTTTTGAAAATTCTTGCCTTTAAATAAGTGAAATTATGCGTATCCTATACAGCTACACAATGAAGCTAAGTATAGAAGCAACCTGCTTATATACATGTGTTTCTGTACCGACAGTAGTAGAGTGCAACCACAGCATTAGAAGATGTTTAGGTAGGCCTTATTAAAATTTGAGAACTTTACAAATAGGTAGTCCAAAAATGACAGTTGAAATTGACGTAGCTCATTTATAAACAATAGAAGAAGGATAGGTTGACGTTTAGTTGGCGATAGCTGACAGATTGTGCCCGGGATTTGTAGAAAAATAAAACAAAGTTTTCTATGCAGTAATTTTGTTTAGAAATTCAGAGTTTTTAACTGATTTGATTATTAGCCATGTTTACCAGGAACACGAATCATTACACTTTCATGGCAGGTTATAATAGATTATCATTATTCAATGAACAGAAAACAATTAATCAGAGTAGAACCTTTTAGATGAAGTCGATATAACCATACACACCAACATAAGTGAACGACTATGGCGTAACTAAAAGGAAAATGTTCCCAGTAATTTAACTTCATTCAAACTTGAAAAACATTTGAAAAACTACATTTTTAATCGAATGATGGAAATTTCTAATGTTGCAACATGTTTTAACAACTTAACACAAACAATGAATTAATTTTCTAAATTTTTTTTGCCCTAAACTTTTTAATATAACCGAAAAGTTTTGTCATGATAGTAAAAAAACATCATTAATTCTCTTTTTTTATTATAATGCAAAATTCGTTAAAAATTTTATTAAATAAAGATTAATTTCAATTAAAAAGTTAAAAAAGCCATCATGAACATATTATCAAGAAGTGTTTGAATCTCTTTAGTTGTTTTATTATAAAAACTATATGTAAAATTATAAATAATATTATTATGTAGTCAAAAGCTTTTAATCTCATATAATATATGAAAGTTTATTGAATTATATTGAATTCGTAATCAAGCATATAAATATAAGTATTCATGTTTATCAAATTACTTTTAAAACATTGGTATAAGATTGTGTCAGTTCTTAATCAATTTAATACTCTTGAAAAAAAAATTCTAAAATTACCCAAAATAAAAAGGGAATCATTTAACTTTATTATAAAAGTTTTATATTATTCTGATATCTAGCAAGTTTTTAAAAAATTCTGCTACATAATTGAATTGAAGAGATGATTTTTGATTTTATATAATATTATATTCATTTTTACGATTTTTCTATGTAAAAAGTAACTTTTTATTACAAACATTAATTAAGGAACCATTTTAGACGCCATTCAACTCGCGACATATACTAATAAGATAATGATATTAAATTTATTTTAACTATAAAATTTATAAATATTTTTATATTTACATAATTTTTTATAATCCTATGCAGTTTGAAAAAATAGAAGGATAGAGAAAAAGACATATCCTAATTAACAATAATTATGAACAATTTCGACAAGTTATTAGACAAAAAAGAAAGATGGAGATGTAGAATCCGCCAGTTTTTGTGCTCACTTAATTATACTTAATACACAGATAGAAGTTTCTACCGAGCATAACCATCAGTCCTAAAATGGATATAGCTCGTCTAAAGTTGAATAACAACATAAAAAAACGAGCAAGAGAAACAGTTTTGTCGATAGTTCTTGCAGAGACTAAGATGTTAACGACAGAACAATTAACCGAATCATCGCGTTCTAGAACTATGAAGCAGATAGCGTTAAAAGAAAGAAAAAAAAAACAGATTGAGTAAACATAGACTCTTTCAAAGACATTCCTGATTGTTTAAGGATAAATTATTAGGGAAACAAGTTTATTTTATATGAATCTGGTGTTTATGATTAAGACAGGTTTGTTATACTTATATCCCAATTCAAAAGCATTTTTATTAGTTTATCACAAACATTTGTCGTATATGGTACTTTTAGGTCAACACCATCTAAATTTTACCAGATACTTTCTATTCATATGATAATCTTTGGAAAAATCTTTCCAGTGTTTGAAATATTGGCTAATAACAAAAAAGAAAAAATTTATCAACAAATATGACTACCTCTTGACAATTGAATTTATACGCGAAATTATAATATCTGATTTTAAAATGAGCTTGAACAATTCAATCAAGATAGTTTTTAATAAAAGTAAACATTATTTTTGCAGTTTTTACTTTTCAAAAACAATTTACAGGAGAATTACTGCCCTCGGATTTGTTAAGGCATATAAAACAAACAATGAATACGCAAAGATAATTAAAATAATATTTAATTTGCCATTTTCTTGATTAAAAGATTATAACAGACATATAAAACCATTAAAGAAGAAGCCTATTAACGTTTTGAAAATAAAATAATCCTTTATTTGAGTACTTTCAGCACACATATTTCAATCCTGATATTTTGCCTACTAATAAGAGTAAGACATTGTATGCGCCATGCAGTTGGAATTGTTATGAGAGAGTTTTGTTGAGAATACCCTGTACTAATAATATGGTAGAAGCTTAGCATCTCGTTTTTAAAAAGAGGTGTGTAATTAGTCATCCCAAAATATCTCTATCGATGGATCCGATGCTTGACAAGAAGAAGTAGATAGAATCGAACTAGTCTAAGCTAAGGATGAGTATTTTAAATTAATCAGAAGAGAATTTGAAGAAGAAGAAAAGCTCAAAATGAGTCTATCAAATAGTATTTGTTTAGATGACGAAACATTATTTATGAGATTGTCAGATATTTTTGAATGAAAGTTTAATTTAAAAATATTTTTTTTGTAGCTAGTTAAGTTTTGTATGGCAGCGGGATATTTCAGCGACAGATTTTATTGTTATTTTCAATTTCACCTTTTATGAATTTTATTCCATCTCAAAGAGGAAAAGAGCTGTTGGTTTTAGATAACTATATTTATAGAAAAGACAAAATGAAAGATAATACAACAAGGTGGAGATGCAAAGAAGCCTATCATTAAACGTCGATTTAAAAATAACCAGAAGTGTAAATCATATATGTAGTGAACCAGAAGCTAAAAGATTGGCCATTATTGAATACAAGAAACTAAAAGAAACATTAAAAAGCACAAATGAGTTTTTTCGCTAATCTTTAACTAACGCAACAAGCAGGTCACCCAGTGCTGTATTAGCTCATTTTCCTTCTAAAGAAAATATACTTTATTTTTCAAAGGAGCAAAAGACTAAAAGAAATGGCTATTTGACAAACGGAATACATGATATACCGATGATTCTTCAAAAATCATTAAATGGTGATCAATTCTTGCAGTTTGATTTATGAATTCAGTCTCAAGATCGGTATGTCATCTTCTATAGTGATGAATTTAAGAAATATATTGAAAAAACCACTGTGTTTTTGATTGACGGCACATTTAAAACTTCACCGCAATCTTTCTACCAACTATTAACTATACAAGGATATATTTTTGGAAAATTCTATCCACTAGTATTTGTATTAATGTCCGATAAAAGTGAGAAGAATTATAAGAAAATTATGTATTATTTAAAAGATAATGCTTTATTCAACCCCAAAATTGTCATTGTAGATTTTTAAGTCGCTCTAAAAAAGTTATTGTCTGTCTTTAAAGATACCTGTTCAGTTTTTGGCTGCATATTTTATTATTCTCAGTCTCTATATAAAAAGATACAAATGTTAGTATATACATTAGAATATAAAGAAAATCCTCTCATAAATAAAACTTTTTAAATGTTTATAAATTTACCATACATAAATCCAGTTCGTATTCACGAATCGTATGCATACATTTTAAGATATATTTATTCTAACAGCCTAAAAAGTTTTTTTGAAGAATTTTATTATATTTTAGAGATACTTATTTAGGTAAAATTTGAGAAGCTTCTCGTTTTGATATCAATTTCTGGTCTGCCTATTCAAGATGCTTTAATAGGATTCCTCGAACAACAAATAGCATTGAAGCTTGAAATAGAGGGATAAACTTACACATGCAGCTGCCAAATCCCAAAATCGGTAGGTTCATTGTTTGTTTGCAAGAGAAAGTAGGGATTTTAAGGCTTAAGTTTGCCCAGTATATGAATGGTAACTATCCGGAATTAAGAAAAAGATTTTATAAGGCGCAAAAATTACTTATCACTTGTGAAAATGAAAGATATTTAGAAATTGCCGTGATTTTTAAAAGCATGAACCTGATTTTTAATTGGAAATTTAATTAAAATTTATATTATAATTTTTATCTAAGTATTACTTTTTTTTTTAAAGTTTTTTTGAAATTTCGTCGCTGAAATATCCGGAAAATTCTGGCGCTGAAAAACGGATATTTCAGCGTGTGCTATAATATCCGTATGCGAGTTGTATTGCACCAAGATTATATTCATTTTTACGATTCTTCTAAGTGAAAAGGGAATTTTTATTACAAATAATTATTTTAAGAATCTTTTTTATACAAAAGAAACTTTATTTCTAATCTAACATAATAAATGAAAAAGAAAAAAAATAATTTAGAAATTAATTATTTAGTTTCAATATCTATATATTCAAAAAAATTATAATTCAAAGTATAATAATTTTTGATCCTAATAAACATATTTATAATAATATTTCTTGCTGATTTAATCAGTTTTAGTATAAAATGCAAACATTAAAATTTAAAATTTAACATTTTTGAAACTAGCTTTTTTAGAATCTACTAAAATGTAAATAGTACTATTTTGAAGGTATTTAAAACTTTGGGAAAATAAAATTAAAATTTTTTAAAATAATATAAGAAAAAATTAAAATATAACATCAACTGATTTGAATACTCAATTCTAAATTGTAAAAGTAAACATCTTTTATAGGAAGTTTAATTTTTTCAAATGAAAAATATTGATTATATTTTAAAGAATGTCCAATTTTTTAATTATCTGTTAGTCTATATCTAGAGTAGATATCCCTTAATGTACACTAGTAATTATTTTTAGATTTTAAATATCTTTTATATGATTCTTGAACCGGAACTTTTTGGTATGAACAATTTATGAATTAAACTTGTAAAATTTCAAAATCATAAATTTTATAATATTTCAGTAATTATTCTACTAGAATATATTGAAATAATATAGATCCATTTTAAATTTTTGTAATTTTGTATATTTCTTATAGAAAATTGTTTCCTCAGATATCTAAAATATCAAATTTATATTTTTTATGGAATTATAGTTTAGGACATTAGTTAAAATTAAATATTAGTTATTATTAGAATATTTATTTGTTTTTCACACAATATGTCTCAAGTAAAAGAGAATAAGGCTCAATTTTATATATAAAAATGAAAACTTATTTTTTTCTATTTAAACGCTTTGATAAAGTTAAATTATTCTTAACAATTATAAGACTATTTTCTACTTGTAATGTGTAATATGAAACTTGTAAATAATTCATTACAATCTAATTTAATTTATTTCTAAATTTCCAGGAGAATTTATTTACCTGATCAAAATTTGTTTACATAATTTAAAAAATTCATTTTTAATTTTACATTAGAATAAGAATTTGAATAGACTTTAATTTATAAGTAAAATAATATGTAGGTATAATTATTGCGACAATTATAGAAGTTTGATGGTGCTTATTGAACCAAAATATCATATTTAGGAGATATAATTAATTTATATGGTTTTTGTTATTAAAGAGAAGGTTTAATATCCTGATTTAAAGAAAAATACTATTATGAACTTTTAATAAATTCTTGGAGATTAAAGTTTAATAATTAAAGTCATATAGAGTAAAGTTATGACAAAATACTATTTAAATTAATTAAAGTTTGAAACTAATATTTCTATCATTTTTCTAAGACAATATCATTAAAATGATTAAAAAAAATTTAAGTAGGAAGTCACGTTCAGTATCATTCAATCAGTATTTCTTTTATTTAAAATACAAGATTAACAATTCTAAAATTGTTGGTATACGCACCTATCTCAGTACTAACAAAATAATATTTATGCACAACCCTTCTATGATGTAGGTTTAGTACGTTTTAATTTTTTATAAATCCAGCTGTTACAAAACTGTGAATAATTCGTAATATAACTTTTTTTCAATATACTTACCAATTTTCACATATTCTGAAGGAGGTATTATTAAAGTTTTAACAATAATTAATGTTGACACCTTTTCTCTAAAGCTCTTTCTTCTATGACTTTTTATTTTTTT
>CAKKLC010005643.1:0-21036 GCA_918559645.1 Ceratonova shasta | reverse complement strand
TTTTTCTTAATTTTCAGTATTAACTTTGAACTCCTACAGATGAAGATTAAATATTGAGTTTTGTATCTACCTTATATTTATGATTAATAATTCATATGAACACGATTGTATTGATTCTTCATATAGGTTTTTGAGATTCAGTATTCACTAACTATAGTTGAAACATCTAAAATATGGAACTTATTGATTATAATCTTTTTGTTTATAAAAGTATTTAGAAAGTATAAACCATTCTTGATACATTTAAAATCAACAATAAATAATATTTTATAATAGTATCAACTTTTAAATGTGATTTTCAAAAGTAACTTTTATATATTATTTAATTAAACATCTTGATGTATTTAAATTAATTATAATAGAAGAAACAAATCAAATATTGACATAACGTTTAAAAAATGCAAAACTCTTCATTCATTTATTTTTAACAATATATATTATAGTCAAATATATAAAAATTTCATTGACTATATATCAAATATAAATTTTACATGTTTTAAAGTAATAAATAATGTTTTAAAGACACAAAATGGTCTGAATTTTGTAATTTAAATATCTTAGAGTATTATTATATACTTTATTACATTTTTGTTATAATATTTTAATAAATATAAATTGTTTTTAAGTGTTTAAATAATTTATTAGTAAAATTCTTTTTAATTTTAAGCATTGATTCAGTTTCTTCAGATTAAAATATCAATTAAATGAATTACAAATATGTTCACCATAATATAATTTCAAAAAGATTCCAATTAATAAAATTTAATTTTGTGAAACAAATTCTTTTTCATTTCTACTTTTATAGATAAATCTAAATTTCTAGAAAATTTGTTTTATGGAGTTTTTTATTAAAATATATCAACCCAAAAACTCATAATATACAGCATGAATATTTATCTTTTATTAAATTTTACTCTGAATTTAAAAGCTGATAAAATAATAAAATCTATAAAAATTAATTAATAATGTCCATAAAATAAAGATATTTTTGTTCTTTATTTCATAAAATTCAAACTAAAATAAAGTTATTTTCACTTTTTTTAAAAACAAATAATGCTAGAATATATTATTTATTAGAAATATTATTTTTTGTGTTACAAATATATAAATATGTTAGCCATTAAATGAACTATTTAACATGAATAATTTCAATATATTATATTTTGTTATTTATTACACTATTATTGTATATTAATATAAGTTATGAATGAAATTAACAAAAAAAATGATGAAACTTGCAATTTATAAGAAATTATTATTCTTTATAATATCATAAATATTATCTACTAATTTTTCCCTTCTAGTTGATATAAATATTATCTGACGTAATTAAACTTATATGTAAATGAATGTATATTCAAACTTTAAATAATCTAATAAATTAATTGTCAAATAATTATTTAAAATTAATATAATATTGTGAGAATAATTGTATTTATTAAGAAATTTTAAGCGTCGTTTTGCTGATCGGTCAAAAAATCTTGAAAAAGAATAAAAAGAAAAAAGCCTAATATTAAAAAAATAATATCAATAAGAGAAGATTATAAATAGCTATTAAATTACTTGAAATTTGGAAAACTACCTTAATTAAAATTATAATATCCAAGTTTTAAATTTCATTAAAGAGTTTTACATTTTATATTATGAATCCGAAAGATAAAAAAAACCATAATTGAAGTACATGCAATATCACATTTTTAAGTAACTGCATTGTTTTTTGAATTGACAAAATTTTTTTTAATTAAATTTCTGGTAATGAAATCTTATAAAATAATTATACCAGTATATCCTACAATTATACAAACAAATTTTAAAGATTTTAGATCATTCAAAAATAAATGACTGATTTATAAATTCAAAAAATTAGATTTAAATAAATTTTTAATATATTATATAATCTAGTACCAAATTAACATGGTTATTTCCATAATTAATCAAAAAATTGACAAACTGTATCTTTACCTTACTTAGCTTTGTATCGAATTAAATATATTTCTACAACAGTATGAAGTTTTGCAATAATGAAATTACTACAATTTAATTGAGTCTTAAATCAGAAAAATATATAAACTACAATGATTAATAGATTCGATGCTAACATTTAAAGAATGATACATTTAATTATAAGATTTAAAATACCAAATGTTAATATTTTATCAAACACTTTTTATAAATATAATATTACAAGTCAATTAATAATTTACCTTAAATTTAAATCTTAGGTTTTAACCAATATAAAATTGATGGATACCATTGAATGTCAATTACAACTAACCAGATAATAATTTATTAGTAGAAGAGATAAATTAGATCTAATAATACACAAAACTGAACCTAACACTGATGTTTGGAAATACCTTAATATAGCTCCTCTGAGTAAAAATATATTCATTATTTTTTTTATTCTTAGCAACTTACTTATAAACCCTTAAAATCAAATTAAAGTTAAATGTTTTACTAAAAAGTCATTTGAAAATAAAAAAAATGAGTATAACATAGGTTAAGACATTTTTTATAATAATATTCAAAAGAATAGGTTTATTATATTTTATAAATAAGTAGAGTACGTGAAAAGTATTAGTCCTTTTATTTTTATTAATTAACCAATTGATATTGTGTCTGTAAAGATACTTATGATAGCAATTTATATTTTTATTTGAGATAACCTAGTTGATAGTAAGATTCAATTTTAATCAATCAATAATCTACTAGATTGATTAATTAACAATATTGATAAGTTTGATAAACGCTTCTTTAATTTTATGAATAAACTTAACCTTTTTTAAAGTATTAATTCAAGTGTTGCATAATAAATAATAATGAATGATAGTTTTATTTAAATATAAAATACTTTTTTCAAGATAATAATGAAAAGATATAGATGTATGATTTTCATTCAGCAGTTTTGAATGTATTACCAATACATAATATGTAAATAAGTTATGTTATCCGTTGTTAATAACATAGTTTGAACCAGATTGATAGAAAAAATTCTAGAAACTATATATGTAAAGTGAAATTATACTTATATTATGAAAGTTTTCAAAAAATAATAATTTTATATAAATTAGCTATTACGGTAAGGATTATTCAATAAATTTAAAAATAAATCAAAAGCATATAGATATTATACACTTTTTTAAAATAAAATATCTTATTCAATGTCCTAAAAAGCTTACTTATGCTGATGCAATTTTTGAATCTAGAGATGAATAAGAAAACAATATAATTCAAATATATTATGTATATTATATTTAAAACTGAAGAAACTTGTGATATTAGTATCTATTTTGAATATTTTTATAGGCATATGTGGAAATCTTTCAAATAATACACAGAGATTTCTAAATATTATTTTAGTAGTATTTATATTTTATAAAAATGTTTAAATGTTCATCTACAATGAAAATTATAAATATTTTAATTTATTATTTTAATATGTTCCTGAAACTTAAAACAATAAATTTATTGATCCTAGTCCTAATTCAATTTAAAAAGTACTGGGTATTTTTGGACAAATTGAAATAATTATATTAGAAATTATTTTAATAATTTTAATCAAAAGATATAAAACCATTAAATGCTGTTTTATATTTTAATATTAAACATTAAAAAAAAGAGTAATTATTATATAGGTTTAAAAACATCATTTTTATTGTTGAAATTTAAGTTAAGAAATATCAAATAATAAAATTTGTATCATAAAAGTAATCTAAAATTTCAAAATTTCATTGATTTTTCAAAATTATATATATTTTCTTATTATAGACGAAATCCTAAAATTGCATGCCGTATAAACGCATAAATCAGATAACTGCATGCATTTTTAAAGTTTCAAAACTTTTCCTCTATGCATTAGTTTAATCCACTGGTAATTCGCATGCCAGATAAGCGCATAAATCGGATTGCATGCATTTTTAAAGTCCCAAAACATTTCCTTTATGACATTAGTTTAATCCTCCGGATACTCGCAGAAATCGGATAATTAAATGCAAATCCACAGTCCAGAACCATTTAATGCAACATTTCAATCGCATATTCCCCGTGTGTTAAATCAGTTTTAATATTTTTAATAAATGTCAAGTGTTGATTGCTTTGGTTTTTCTTAGTTGCAAACAAATGCAGAAATGGAGTCGATGTTGAAATATTAACTTCTTTTTTATTAAAGTCATCAAAATATTTAATTAGAGGTATATTGAAGAATAATTTGTATTTATAGGCTGACTTAATGCAAGTTAAATTCAATTTATCAAGTAATTTAAAAATAAACGGTTTCGATCCTAAACGAAACTAAAAAATGTAGGAGAATTCAATAAAAAGGAAAGATTTAAGTTCAGATCAAAAAATACTTATTATAAAAAATTACAATATAGAATACTACTTTTGAAGAAATCGCTGAACATTTTGGTGTTTCTCAATCACGAATGTCGCTAATTTTAAACAATAAGCATAAATTCATAGCGCCAAATCAATCGAATTCTAATCCCGGTGAAAATTGATCTAGCGAAAACTCGTATGAAAACGTATATGAATCCCTGTTGCCGTAGTACTAGCAAGCCCGAGCAAAATATTTCCTCATAAGCAGTCCCATGTTGTTGTAAAACAAAAAAATCTGGCAAAAACGCTTAGTGTTGACGACTTCGATGCATCAATTAGCGCCATCCAACGCTGGCGTAGGCGTGTCAGCATAGTGTTTAAGATGTAGCATAGCAAAAAACAGTCAATCTTTCTATATAAACTGAACATTAACTAACAAAAGTGTGTCCTGATACCGATGTCAAATATAGAGCGGTGGACATATATAACTATGATGAAACAAATCTATATTTTAGAGCACTTTCTGAAGGCAACATGTACATGAAAGCTGAGAAGCCATCTAGCGGTAAGAAAGCCAAGGAACGACTCAGTGTTTTACTGACAACAAATATGGAAGGAACATACAAACGTAAATTACTTCTTATAGGACATTCAGGGAAGCCACATTGCATAAAGCATGTAAAATTTTTATCCGTAACTTACTAAGCGTATAAAAATGCATGGATGATTGGTGCGCTATTTGAAGAGTGGCTCAAGAAGTTTGATAGAGCGATGTAATTAAAAAAGTCATAAATTGTGTCTGTTTTAGACAACTGTAATACGCACAGCGTCAGTGTTAAGCTAAAGGCTGTGAGCTGATGTTTTTACTACAAAACAATACTTATTTAATACAACCACATGATCAAGGTATTATCAAAAACCTGAAAAAGCATTACCGGAAATAATTTTTACAGAAACTCTTGGTCTAATTGACAGGGGTGTCGGTACGGCAAAAGATTTTGCCAAAAAAATCACTATCTTAGATGCAATTCAGTACGTAAATGCAGCACGGGAATCAGTGACTGAAAACACAATGCAGAACTGCTTTTTTCAGAAGACTAACACCGCATGTTAGCGACGAACTTTTTTTCAGTTTCTTACCAGATTTAGTTCCATTTTCAATCTTTATCACTATGGAGAAATACATAGAGTATGTGCTGGGAGACGAGGACGTACCGATCGAAGGCGATTAAACAAATGAGGATATTTGTAAAGACCTAGACAGCAAGCCTTAATCTGATACGAGTAAAAACAAAGACAACGGAAGTGATCACGATACCGTTTCTTCGTTTAATAAGCAAATGTTTGATGCATTTTAGATTTTAAGATCAATAATGAAATTCCTATGCCTAGAACTAAATCCATTACTGTGTATTGAAAAGAAACTATAGGAGGCTAGCTCTTTAAACGTTCACCAACAAACAATTAAAATTTTGTTTCAAAAAGTAATTTACAATTTGGTACTTGTTTTTAATTCGGATAATTCAGCATTTTAATTTGTTTTTAAAAGTCTAAATGTACAAGTCAATAAATATTTAGCGTCTTTTTTCAATATTGTTGTAATACTGTTAATGCCAGTAAAACATGAAAACAAGTCTTTTGTTTATCTTTTATTATATTATTGTTTGTCTTTTGCTATCTGATAATCGCATATAAAGCTCTGGTCCTAAGCCTAATCAATTAACCGATTTTACCTGTATATATCTTGATGATGATCATGAATTCTAAAGATCACAACCATATAGCAATGTCTTATGATTAAATAGAAGCTACAAAGTTATTGTATGCTTTAAACCCAACTCCTAATAAAAATGATCTTAAAATCAACACAATCATTCCTGAAATATTCAAAAATCTTTATAATATTTAAAGATCATATCTGCCATTTGATTCTTTGATAATAAAATACAAGAAATTATAAGAAAAATTCGTTGCTTTTTAAATCAAATGAAAGTGATATTCCAGATATATATATACTTTTAAACAATAAGAAAATCAAAATTTATTGAAATTGATTTCGCAATAGATGATTTAGAAAGAATTATAATTATTTTTGATTGATTTATTGATCAAAAATAGACTTGATTTAAAAATTCAAAAAATATTTGTTGTGATGCAAATCTTACATAAGCTTCACCTGAATTTTATCAAATTTTTCCATTTATTTTTAAAGTTTATTCTATATTTGTTCAAATGATTTTTGTTTTATTTAAATCGAAAGAACAAAATATATATATATATATTAGTATGATTTCTAAAATTAACAAACTTTTTCCTGATTTACATATTAAAATTTTAATTTTTGATTTTGAAAAAGCTATCTATGATTCATTTACAAAACAAATTCCTAATATTAAAATTTACTGCTGTATTTTTCATTTAGGGCAGATTTTTTAAAGAAATTTACAAAACTTTAAGCTGAGCGGTGATTATAATGAAAATCCTGGTTTTAATACAAATATAAGATTGATACTTTTACTTACTTTCTTAAAACCTTAAGACCTTACAGAAGGATTTAAAATTATTGAAAATATAATTTTATAAGATTTTGAAAATAGAAGTTTAAGAGATTTTTTAGACTTTACAAAAGAAAAAATTGAAAGATGTAATTCTTTGAAAGAATATATCAAAATATTCTTTTGACAACTAATAATAGTGAAGGATTTTATAATGAATTGAATAATTGTTTTAATCATTGGCATGTATACATTTCAAATTTGATGTGTTAGCTTAGAAAGATTGATTTGATTATTGATAATTAACTTAGAGAATAATCAGAAAAACTGCCTTTAGAAAAGAGATTCTTTTAACTATTTTAAAACTAAAAGAAATGCAAAAATATGAAAAAACACTTTTATTTAATTATTTATTTGCTTGTAGAAATTTTTATTAATTTAGATTAGAAGAATAAATTTTTTTCTTTCTTTTCTTTAAACAGAAAGTTTTGAGGGATTTCTTCCTTTTGCGGAAACTTCTGCAAACCATGACTTATGTTAAATAAGATTTGTCACCAGATTTTTTTCTATGGGTGTAAATTAACTTGACAAGTTTCATACAATGTTTGAAAAAATATCTATTTTGAAGATTCAAAGCTAAAATTGAAAAAGAGTTTATTAATAGTTTATAAATACACTAAGAGATCCTTTTTTCAAACATAACTTTTTATTTGAAAATTGACAGCTATACCGTTTCTAACTATGCTGATCTTTTTAGATAATCCATTTGTGATTACATGGTAGGAACAAATGACAAGCATGGCGGTGTCAATTAAGACGGATCGATCAAAATAGTAGAAATGGATAAAAATCTATATTTTAAAAGAAAATACAACCGTGGAAATATATCTGATGCTCAATGGTATGTATGAGGAATACAGAGATGTACAAAGAAGGTCTTAATCATTCCCGTTTAAGATAAAAATGCCAAAACAATTAAAACATGAATACATGAGAACGTTTATTCTGGGTTAATTTTTGTTACTGAAATATACGGACTTATTATGCTGAATTAAGAGATAGCACAGATTTTGAACATAGAAGTATTAATCATTCAAAAAACTTTGTCGATCTAGAAGATGCAATAGTTCCCACCTTTTTAATTTAAGGAGTATGATATACTTAAAACTACTATTGGGAACTGGCAGCGGAATTTCATAGTTACAATATTTAGATTATTTCAATTTAAATCGGAGTAAAAATCAGAGAAAAAAAGCGTTTTAATCTTCTAGCTCTATTATTACAAATAAATTGATGCTTTTTAGTTTTTTTATCCTTTTTTTTCGAAAACGTCGTATAATCCAAATGCACTGAAAAGTGTTATTACAAACATTAGATTTTATTGGTTGTAATTTAATACAATTATATTGATATCTTAGAACAATTTTTTTAGTATAATATAAGTGTTTATAGTATACATTTTAAAGGTAGTTTTAATACTGATAATTATAAATAGTTAAAATATTTTTATAAAATTTATTTAAACCTAAATATTAACAAAAGTATTAGTACTGATACTAAATTAATAATTATTTTTTAATTGTTCTTTAATTATAATACTTAAATATATTATTTACTGTATTGAATCATCATTATACTTATTCTAAATTTGTTTTAAAAGAAATATTTTTAATTTAATTTATCTCAAATAGAATCAAAACTATTTTCAAGTTCAAATAATTATTAACTGTTTTGATTGGTAAAATATGAAGACCTTTTAGGATAGTTATAAAGCAAAATTTATTATCTTTAATAATTATATAACCACAGCTAAAAATTATTATAAGGATAAGATGTTTATGATAAATTTAATATTCTATTAATAATAAACTATTCTGATAAATATAAATTGAAGAGACTTTTTTCACTCATTTGCTGCCTTTGAAATGATCTTATTTTATCACATCAGCCTATAAAATATATTTTACATACTCCTTTTTTTCAATTATAAGTGGGTTTACTAATATTATTAGGTCAACTGCTTCAGTACAAGGTACAACAGATCAGGATCCTGGATATTCAAAAAATCTTTATTTAAAAATAAATTCATTTATGTAATTTGAATATAAATTGAGATAAAAAAGTTGAGATGCCACCAAAAAGTTAAAAATAAACCTTAAATCTGTACCTAAATTATTTCCATCCAACACTATTAACTTAAATGCTTTTAACCAAGTAAATTGAGAATCACTCTGAATATAATAAGTAAAATCTACTTTGTTTAAAAAAACAAAAAAATAATAATTTTTTCTCCTTTGAAAATACTTTGGTTTAAGATTCAAATTCTTGTGGAATAAATGTCATTTGTAACTTAAAAATATAAAATTACAAATACTTTTCCAAAATATTTTTTATTATCAATAATATATTCAGTTAAATAATCATCACATCTTACTATTGATTGTGCTTCATAGAAAGTATACTACTTATCGTAGAATTTTATCTTAACAACCTCACTTTAAAGGGAGATTTGTTAAATTTTAACAAATTATTTGTATTTATACTATTTATTTGAATAAGAAAACTATGGTTATTTTTGCTTTTTAAAATACAAACAATTTTTTTTTATTATTATTTTAGTAAAAGATGTTTTGATTTTAATATGGAATTGAACTTTTGCAAAACATTAAGAATAAACACAAAGACAATTAAAATGAGCATTTTCTATAAATTCTAAATTTAAATACGACTATTCAAATCATATATATATAAATCAGTTTTTATCTGCAGACAAACCATAGATGTTATAATTACTAATATAATTAGTAGTTGGAGAATAGATAATTAAAAATTCATAAATCTAAATTTTGTATACAATAAGTACTATCAATACAAACAAAAATTTTCAGTAATTAATTAATTTAAAGAAGTTTTGAAATATATTAACGTATTTTAATATAAATATACAAGAATATTTGAAGATAATAAAATAATTTGTTATTAATTTTAAAATACAATTTATATAACTAATTGTACTATACTGATTTAAAAGCAAATTACAGTGTTTTTCGAACAATTAACTCAATGTTGCGATTATTTAAGTCAATATTGCAATCAATAAAGTCAGTGTTGCAATCAATTAAGTCAGTAAAAAAATTATTAAAAAAAAACTAAATAAATTAAAATAAATTTGTTAAATAGTTTTCACACATGTCAGAAGCATATCATTTTAATCAAAAATGTCAGATGAAACGAAAGAGAGGAGAAACAACAAATCTCAAGAATTGACAGAACGTCTGTTTCTATTGAAATTAGAAAATGTGTTATTTGTCTTCCACTTGCAGGAAACGGGTGTACCACAATTTCAAGAATTCTTTGCTTACCTAGAACAACCGTATCTTCGATTTTTTCGAAGTTTTACTTAACAGTAGAAGATGTAGCAAAAAGCCGTAGAGGAGATCGTTGAGCAAAATTGACGATTGAGCAAAAAAATTTTGTTTTTAGTTGGGTTGATGAGAATTATCTTCTTACTCTGAAAGATTTAACAATACGTGTGAAAGAAGAATTTGGACTTTTAATATCAAAATCGAGAGTGCATAGGATTTTGAGAAGTTTTCATTTTACGATTAAAACGTTCTTCCTTTTCCAGATGCATGAAATACAGAGCGTGTAATTGAAGCTAGATTTATTTATGCTTAAAAGTTTAGTCTAAAGGAACAAACTACACCACTAGAGTCCTTTTTGTTTTTGGATGAAGTTGGTTTTTAAGTATGCACACGTCCTAAAAAAGGAAGGTCAATTACTGGAAGACGCTTTACAGCTACAGTAACTTAGGTAAGAAGTTGGAACATTTCAGTAGTTGCTGTTATAAACAGGAACAAATTGCTGTATCATAAGGTATATGACCGCGCCATAAACGGTGAAAATTTTAAATGCTGTTTGAGAGAACTCCAAGAAAAATGTGAATTGTGTGAAATTATCTATCTTATTTTGATTCTTGACAACGCAAGAATTTATCATTATCGCAATCTTAATTTGGATGGGTTCTTGGTTTTAAATCTTCCTCTTTATTGCCCGTTTCTGAATCCGATTGAGAATTGTTTCGGTAGACGGAAAAATCTTGTGATTAGAAATTAATGGTTTAACGAGGCAGAGTTAAAAAGTAGAATAAGCTTCTTATTTTTTAAATAACAAAATCTGATTGTAATGGCAACTATCGAAACATGTTGACATATTTAAATAAGTCAGCAAATCATGAGATTATTTTATATTAATTAAATTTTCTTGGTTTTTTTTTTAACTTAATCGGTTGCAACACTGACTTTTTTGATTGCAACATTGACTTAATTGTTCAAAAAACACTGTAAAAAATGTTTTGATTTCTTATTTATTAAATATTTTTAAAAATTAAAAATTTTGTTTCATTTTAATTTCTTTTTAAATGTATTTAAATTTATCCAATTGGATGTTTATTGTTTTATTTTACATTGAAAATTTAATAAAAATATTATAAAAATATTTTTTTGTTCATTAAACACAAAATGCTTCCAAAAATTCAAGTTTTAAATATGTAATAATTATTATAATAAATTTATTAGATATAAAAAAAAGTTTAACTAATGATGTTTTTTTTTCGTGTTTCTATATTTTTATATTATAAATAAACAAATTATTGATTAAAAAAAATATTTATTCATTTGAAAAATCAAAAATATCAAAAGTTTTTTTAAAACTTTTATATTTAAGATATTCAAACGATATTTGAACTGTATAGTTTCATCACAAATAATTGATATATGTACTTTTAGATTTTCATAATATTATAAATGATCCTTAAAGAAATAAAAAATATGAAAATTATTTCAATTATTTTTTTATATTTTCCAATTAAAAACTAACAAAAATTTTAAGAACAACACTTTTTGATTAATTTAACAAGATAATATTTTTCCATATTATACATAAACTTAGATTTTCGATAAAAAAATGTTATTTTGAAACAATTAATATGATTTAAAATAATAAAAAATAATTTTATATGGTGACTAAACATAAGATTTAGAAACTATGTTTTAATATATAAATAATATTTAAAAATTTCTAACTTAGGGTTTTATATTTATGTTGTTAAATCCATTGTGCAACTAATAACTAAATAAGTTTAATATTAGAATGGTTTTTCTAGAACCTTACCATATAATTTTTATAAATCAAATTTATTTTCTGGATACTTTTATTATTATCAAAATATATTAGTTAAATATAAATTACAAATTTTGACTCTAATAATATTCATAATCGTGTAATAAAGATTCATTTGTAGTTTTATTAGAAAGAATTAAATACAATTAACGTAATTTTAGATTTCCTAAACATACAGATTATGTATTAAAAACAATTGCCAAATAAAAATGAATATTATAAATTTAATAATTTGGAAAATAGAAGGAAAATCATCCATTACTTTAAAAATATCCTTATTTTTAATTCTTTTATTTGAATTTATAACAAATAAAAGGATAGCTACAAATAGATTTTAAAGTTTATATGATTAATATATTTCATCCCGTGTAATAAAATTGAATTTTTAAAAATTAAATATAAAATTGAGTCTTTTTATAACAATTTAATAACCTTCAATTTAGTAACTATTTATGAAACCTTAATGTTCGATATTTATCCCAAGAACAATTGTATAAATAAATTTGATTAAAATAATTAAATTATTACAAGTTATGCAAAGTTTATAAAAAGGTTTACTACAAATATTAAGTAAAATATTACTGAATACTGATAAGTTTAAATACCACGAATATATTTATTTTTTACTATTAGTTGTTTTAATGTTTATTATTGATGATAAAAACAGTTATAAAACTAAACTAATGTTTAAAAATCCATTGCAAAGTCATGAAATAATCAGTTTATTGTTAAAACTTATCATTACAACCTATTTTTATTTTTTTTAATAAATACTAAATTTTACATATTAAATAATAAACTATTTCACTTTTATATTTTAATTATTTTTGAGATTTAATATTTTAAATTAGAATCTATACTTTAATAACATTATATTGTTAATTTGTTGACCTTTATTTTATATATACAGTAAACCTGTCTAACTAGGAATTTTTGTAATCGGAAAACCTGCTTAACTTGGAAAAATAAATATATTTTTTTGTTTTTATTGATAAAAATATAGGCAAATGCTTTCAAACTAAGAAAACTGTCCAACAAAGAAAATTTTCGTTTTTTTAATTTATACCCAGAGAGACTGATCAAAAATAAAAAAATTATCATTCGCAGATAAAATAGAAGTAATAAAAGAACTTGAAAGCTGCATATCTTTAAATAATATACAAATAAAGTATGGGATCTGCAAATCAACAATCACTTGCATTAGATCCAAGAAAGTTGTCATCCTCAAAGCCTATTAAGTTGCTAAGAATTTGCTTTGTGTAAAAGGAAGCCTTATAACGATGCCAATTCATTTAAATAAGTTGTCTTTGGAGTTTTTCTGCAAGAAAATTAAATAATAATTGCAAAAACCTTGAAATTAAAGATTTCGTTGCAAGTAATGGCTGGCTTATATCGTTTAATATAAGTATTGTGATTACTCTCAAAACGCTATCTCGAGAAAGTCCCGACGTCAATATACAAGATGTACAGGAATGGATATCGAAATTGAAGAATATAATTATAAGCTAGCTTATCAAAGATAAATTAACTGACGAAAAAAATAGGTTTTTTTACAGAATATTGACTTTAAAACAATTTGTTAAGTAAGGATATCATGTAGTGATAGAAGCTTTCTAAAGAGAGGTTGAGCGTTTGATCTTACTGTAGGTCGCTTAAAGAAAAGCTAAAAACCAGTAGGTTATATCAAAGCCTCCTTATCTACGAATATTTAGGAAAGAAAACATATTGCTTTCTAACATGCTTGATAAATGGGAGAATATTAAGAAGGCATGGATGACACTATCCATTTTTGAATCCTGGCTTAAAAGCCTTTATGCTTAGATGGAAAGAAAAAATAGGAAAATATTAGTGTTGCTGGATAATGCAACTAGTCACTTCCTTATTAAACTAAGCAATTTTTAGATCTTTTCTCCACCTAATTAGACATTTTTTCTTCACCCTTTAAATCGAGGCATCAAAAAGGCGGTTAAATTATATTGTCTGAAGATGTTTTTAAGGTCTTAAATTTAAAGATAGATGATATTGTTGATGTTAAAAAGTTTATCAATACGGGCACTGTATTGGATGCTATTCACTTTATTTCAAAATCCTAGTATCTTGTTAGCAACTCATGTATTAAAGGTTGTTTTATAAAAGCCCGTTTCTGTTTTTCGGAAAAAGTAGAACCCGTTGATATAATTGATATTTTTGAGAGATTGGAAGAAGTTAGGTTACATATGCAGGATTTGGAAATTAGTCAAGATTATATTATTAATTATGACAAAAATTTTGATTTTCAAATATGTATTGAAGAAGAGTGTCTTTGCGTTGCCAACTATATTGTTGATGAATATATTAATTGCAAACAAGAACTCAATAATAATATTTTTAAACTTAATAATGATAAGACCAACAATGAATCTTTGGGAGAATAAAATTGTCACCGAGAAACGATGGAAATAATTAGAAATCTCAAGAGCTTCTCAATACAAAAGTAAGCATCTTTACTGGTTAAGATAATTCAGATTTAGACTGAAGTTGATAATGGATATGCAAAATCTAGAACTTCAAAAAGAATTTAAAGGCCGATTGATGATTATTTCAATAAAAAATAAAGTAAATAATTTTTTCTTTAGGTCTTTTCATGGAAACATCAGCATAACTCCTATGCATATTTTTGCAACCAAATTTTCCCAGTTAGACAGGTTTTACTGTATAAATATTGATTTCCAGCACCAATAAATCAATATGGATGTCATAATCTTTCATTTAGTTTTTTTAATTAATCTATATAATAAAATGATGTTTTTATGCTTAGTTAAGTAAAATAATTAATTTCTATCCTTCTAATAATTGTTAATAGATATTTAATTTTTTTTTAAAAGAAAATAACAATAAGAGATACAATTTTTGTTTTATTCATATTTAATTAGTTATATTTTACACTTAAAGTACATATTATAGGTTTAAACCATAACGAACTCCTAAATAGG
This sequence comes from Ceratonova shasta, assembly GCA_918559645.1. Taxonomy (NCBI): domain Eukaryota; kingdom Metazoa; phylum Cnidaria; class Myxozoa; order Bivalvulida; family Ceratomyxidae; genus Ceratonova; species Ceratonova shasta. Next base: position 6,071 of record CAKKLC010005643.1, on the reverse strand, counting down.
ATTATTTAATTAGAAATATATTTAATACAAGTTTACATGATTCTAATGTTTTGTTATAAAATAATTATAAAAATTTAATATTAAAAATCTTTTAAAATGTAATTTATGATTATCTTAAAGCATACCCGTAATTTTAACTTTAAGACAGAACATAAACTGACTTAGTTGACTATTATAACATCATTATTTAATTGTAATTCAAGTGACTTATTTTTGCAGACTATACATAATATAGATTTTATACACGTTTAATTATGAAGATTTATGTGGTTCATATAATACAATAGGAGCAACTACTTCAGAGTAAGTTGGTTCAATTAGTGAACTTATAGACTTATACCATTTTAACATTATTAAAAATTCCTCACTTGCTTAATTTAAAAGTATAATAGTTTGAAACTTTCTTATAATTTTTATTTTTGAACATTCAAAAAAAACTTCTTACAACAATAATTATTTCCTGAAACATACTTTCCATATAAAAAATGATAAATTCTTAAGAATTAAGATTCCTAGTAATCAATATAAACATTTTTAACTTGGATAATCTTATTAAGTGTTTAATAAATTTGCTAGTATGGTAATCTAATCAAATTAATATTTTTTTTGTATTATTATAGCTTCAAGATGATAGGATACTTTTAAGTATTAATCCACTTTCTGGAAATTTGTAAAATTTATAAATGTTCATAATTATTGAAAAATTAATTCTTAGTAATTATTAATATCTTAACCGTCACCCTTTATTTTAGAAAAGCACCCTTATTTGGCGACTTTTAATGTAAAAAAATTTTTTTTTTAATTTTTCTTGTTTTTTTAATCAAATTTGTTATATGAATTTTGTTTACATAAAAGTTATATTTTATTTTTATATAATTTTGGTTTGAGCTTTATAGCCTATACAAGTCTAATAAGTCTATACTCTATAGTATTCACATTAGTCTATAGTTTGTACTTTGATACGTTACACGAACATCCAAATTCGTATACTGAGCAATAATGAAAATAACACTATATATATAGTCACATAGTTTGACATTCTAACATTTCTTTCGCCTGTAGAATTTCTTATAGCAAGCTACAAGACACACATACGTCACATTCCTCACATATATATCTGGTATATTTACATACTTTCTTGTATGTCCCTGGATAATTATGTGAGATGCAAACTTTACAGCGCCGTGTCGAAAGAGCCTTTAGATTGTTCACAGGAATAAACCTTGAAAAGTGACTTTTAGTCGATCCCAATGGGTTTACTACGTCTTCTGTTGGCGTTCCTTGTCGCTCACCTATACCTGGATAGTGGATGCTCTACAAGATATTCTATATCAATTTGATTCTGAATTGATAATTTGTCATTATGTTAGGACCGTTGTCTTTCTTTAACATGATGAAAATATTGAGTACTGATTGATTGATAAGGTGTCTAAATTGCTTTTTGTTCCATACATTTTTTCTTTTGGGTTCAGATGGGTAAGTAATAGATATTTGATCGGCGACATCTATTGCACCTATCTTCTGATTGTACTTAACAATCGCCGACGGTTTCTGTTTCTCTCCTCGATAATTTTGTATAACATTTTAATTTAATGTTGATATGATGGTTACCTTTTTCCTATCTATTTATTTAAGCACCATCATAAAATCACTAAAAACACCGAATAAGTTGACGATTTGGAATTTTTGTTTTCAGATTAGCTGCCACATTTTTTCGATTCAGTCAGACAGCTCCCACAGCGTCAATGTTTTTCAAACTCAGTTATTTCCACAGCTGAGGAGAGATGTACCAGTTATTTTAAAAAATGCAGTAGCCCTTACCAAGCAGTTTACTTGCAAGAGTTAGTACGATTCTCGATGATTTTAGACCCTCTTCCGAATAATTTAATTTAATTATAGTTACTGTGTTGTCGATCGAATTCCAGGTGTAGCCTCATCCTGATTCGCATACTTTATACAATTTGAGGCTAAAACGATCTCTCTTAATAGTTATGTATTGTTTCATAGCAAGGGGTCCTTTCCAAAACATTAATGATTCATCTATGGCAATATTTGGCTCTGGTGTGTAAACAGTATACATTTACGAACGAGTACATCAAAAAATTGTGTTTATTTTCAAAAATGATATTTTTAACTGAGCCAGTTTCAAGTATAGCATCATTATCAATAAAATTAAGACATTTTTATACTACACTGAACCAATGCACAGACATAATTTTTCTCACGTAAGGAGTTTTCAGTAGGGGTTTCGTTGTCCAGTCCATGTCTTGTTCCGATTTCTGGATGATACCTTGATAGATATTCAATGCAAGAAATAGCATGAATTCCTATAAAGTTATCTGTAACCATTTCTTCAACCGTGACTTTTGTTTGATGTTTAGAGCATTTAGTAGTTTCTCAGTATATCAATTGGATTCAAAAAAAATGCTATTAATGATATTTTTTGTCAGGAACATCTGAAAATAGAGGAGAGGGTTTTCAATGTCTGTGACTGGTTCATTACGTCTCAGTGTCTCAAGTAAAATCATCCTGGAACACGTTGACACTTTTTGATGGACAAAACACACGCAAAATTGGCATGCTCAACAGAGCCATTGCTATCATATCTATATCCTCCATCAGATTCATTGTCTCAAGATTCTTTGTCCTCATTTTCAAAATCACTATCATTTTTAGTACATGGTTCATCCTCATCAATGAAGGACTAAAATATGGTGTCTCTGACATCTTGTACGGATTAACGTTTTTTTCTTTGTTGGCTACGTTGCAACACTTGCAAAAAAAATTTCAGAAATATTTTTGTTATGTGAAAATAATTTTTTTTATAATTAAAACACAAAAATTCCAAAGCATATTATTGAAAACATGAAAAATGAGGTCATATTGAAAATTCATGGATGATCTATTAAAATTGATGAAGGACCATTAAAAATTTATTAAAACTTGCCATTTTATAATCTGTAATTTTGACAGAGTTGGGCCTGTTGTACCACCTATTGTAAGTAAGGTTTTTTTATTGTCTTTTTATTTACTTTTCTGACATACAGGTCAGCATAACAATAGTGGCGATGGATGCGATGCAGATACATTTAGGTTTGTAATGTTTCAAGATTACATGAAAAATAGATTTTTGCCTAATTATCTTGTAATTTTAGCCCAACCATAGCTTTCTGCCTTCAGCAGAACTAGGGGTTTAGTAGAATACATATATACTTTGATTGAATGTTGCTAAATGCGTTATAACAGCGTCTTTACATTTAGACCATATATCTGGTTTAACATGTTTCGGAAGGCTTTTATTTATATAAGAACAGTCAACTTGGGTCAATCGGTTATTAATGCTGTTCATCTTGACGAGTATTGTCGGGTCAATCGATTTAGGGGTTATATGAAATAAACATATCACAAATTTATATAATTGATATTCCTACCAAATTAAAAAAATTATTAGATAAAATCTAAATTGTATCTTTCTTGTATTTTTTAATAATTTCCTTAAAAACCCTATAAAAATTATTAAAATTAATTTCTACATTACTGAGATCTAGACCCAAATGTTGTTTATTAACTTATTTAAGCAAAGAATGGTAAATAATATTAGTTTTTAGAAATAATACAGGATAAAAATTTATAAAAAGTTTTCCATCAATACCAATATAAAACAGTTACTTTTTATTCTTATCCTTGTATATAACAAACAAAGTGTTTTTAATAATCTTAATGATATAAAGTAGCATGTTGATACAATTGAACAACTAAACCTGAGATATAATGACGTTCTTAGTATAAACCACATAAATTAAATTTTATTATTTTTTCTATAGAAAAACATACACTTTCAGTTAAATAATTTTCTAATATGTATTTTATTTAAAAGAGTTCCATCAGAAAAATCTATGTACAAAAATACATCTTTTTAGTTGTTTTACGTTAGAATCATATCAGATAATTTTTCAATTAGATACATTTTCAATAAGTATACAATCTAAAATTCAATCTTTGTTTATGGTCAATCCTTAAAGGAGCTGAAAAATATAATAAAAATATAATCGTTTAATTTAATTTAAAATAAGATTAAACTTTGCTTCCGGAGTATAACTTTTTAGATTTTTTTCATACTCGTATTTCGAACATACCTTTCTTAGTTTTTAAGCGTTAAATTTGTAGAATATGGATTCTTTTAAGTTCCCAACATTCATTCTACAGTGTTTGAATGTACTTATATGTCATCGGGAACAACAAAGTAATCTGTATGATTAATGAATTTATGAATATAAAATTTATAGCATAAGTACCTGTATCCTAAGCATTGGTCCGATATAACAGTCAAACCTCTTGGTAGATTGCTTAAAATAAATTATTTTAATAATCATCGTTTCTACGTTACAATACCTTCAATTATCTTTTTTTTCGTTTCACGATGAATTATGCAAATAATGCACAAAAACTGACCTCTAAAACTCTTCATTGGTAATTCTTCAAAGTGTATAAATGAGTTTCGTCAACTTCATAATCACCCACTTCTGTAAAAATATTGGTAATACAAAAATAATTTGTTTTACACAACTCATCAAATGTATTAAACCTCTTTATAACAACTGGCCTCGACACACTGGTTTTAACTTCGGTCAATCTTGTCTTGAATTTATATACCTAGGTACAAATCAAATCAGCGACCAGTACCAAGTCAAAATTACAGTATCATTTATGCTGTTTAATAATATTCCCAGCGTCTTTTTAAATGCCTTTTTTCCGCATTTATTCCGTATGAATATCCCTCTTCTAACTTTTTATTTTTTCAAATTCATTGGAAAAGAAAATCTTAGATACGGACTTTCACGCAGTGCCAAAATACCCTTTTTTACAAGAAAAGCATAAGTATATTCGTATGAAAGTGTCTCTTTTATAAAATTTCTTAAATTCATGGGTTTTTATTTTTACAATTTTTTGGTGAATGTTAGTTAGACAGCGTTTTTGAAAAATAAAGTTTTTTGTTAAAAATTTAAAATTAACAACCAACAAATTTATTCAAATCTTAATAACTTTATAAGTTCATTAATTCTTGTTTCCTTTAGTGTTGAATATCTCCACAAACAATTTAATTAAATATCTGGATTGTTCTTCACGTGAGATCGCTGTTTTTTTCGTTAAAAAATATTTACTTCGTGACCACAAGCCCTTGATGTTATAAGTATGAAAAATTGGATCATTCGAATCAATAAAAAAAAATTGAGTGGTTTACTGACGCATGGTCATATTCTGGTAATCTTTAAAAAGCTGATTTATAAGCTCACCATTTATCGGATATAATTTTAGTCCCGGAATAATGTCTTGAGTTATTACCCTAATTATGGTTTCTGGGTTTCTGTTTGAAATAGAACAATAAAACTCTTTCTCGAATCATTTTCGATTCCTCCGATATACCATTGAACGTTTATAATGTGCCCTTGATTGTATTTTCGTTTAAAAAACAGACTTTCATCCATTTCAACAATTTTTTCACTGGAATTTTTCGTCAACCCGTCAATTAATTCTTTATTAGTATCATAAATATAAAACACCGCCTCACGAAATAAATCACAATAATCACTTAAAGTTTGCCTGGTGATATTTAAATCATATGCTATTTGCACAAACTCATAATTGTTGATGTATTTACTAATTATTTTTAAGATTAATTTGCCATTTAATCTACAATCTTCAAAAATTGAATCTTAACTAAGCGTCGAGTAAGCTGGCACTTCTTCAGTTTCCCCCCACATTTTTTTATAAAAAAAGAATAATTAAAATAAATTTGGATTTAAAAAATCAAAACATAAGTATTAAATAAAAAGTTTTGATTTTAATTAATTTGAAAAATGTAACTGATAATTAACAAAGCAATCAGGTTATAAAAATTAAAATTTAAAAAAAATTGTCAATTATGGATTAAAGATAAATTAACAATCTTTCAACTGTATTCTTATGTTGAAACTAAAAATCGTGCCATAGATTTTGCACAAGAGTTAGGTCTCATAAGACGTGAGATGAATTGTACTTGTGGGAAAGGAAATGAAAATTAGAACAAGAGC
>CAKKLC010005630.1:79056-99033 GCA_918559645.1 Ceratonova shasta | reverse complement strand
TTTCCCGAATTAAATATATTAAAAAAGGATTAGTGATAAAAAAAAAAAGATGATCCAAAAATGATAAAAAAAAAAGATGATCCAAAACTTCTTTGGAAACTAAGAAAATTACAAAAATGAGTTCAAACTCATAAAAATAATTAAACCGAACATATTTTGTAATATATATTATTAAGACATCTTTAAATTAATATTTTGATGTATTATTTGAGATTTGAATAAAATATTAAACTTTATTGGTGATTAATCTGGTTAAAAAGGAGCTCTCAGTAAATTAAACTATAATCTATAATGTATAGTTACACAATATAAATAAAACCTCAAAATAATTAAATAGTATATTAAATACTAAGTTTATAAAAAAAATGGTATGATTGAGTAAATAGGCTAAAGTTGCAAATGTAATAATGCCATATTTCCATCAAACAAAATAAACTGAAAAAAGGTATGACAAATTCATTCATTTTTCCAGAAAATTCAATAATAAAGAATAAAAAAGTAAATAAAAGACATTTTTGTCTAGAGAACTTTAATAGCTTATAAAAACATAATTAGCCATTATCAGCTAATCAATTTCAAAAATTTATCATTATTAATAAATACATATTTACAATTACAGACTACATAAAACTCAGATACAATAAAATAATCTTTACAGTTGGTATTCATAAAAAAATACCTAAATCATTTGGAAAGATATTCAACATGCAATTTTAATCCTTAAAAAATTATAGTATTTGCAAAATAATGTAAAATTGTTTTACCTTAATAATTCAAAACCTTATAAGTTGATAGAAATTTTATGTCAGTTTTTATTTTTAAGTGGATTTTTATGTTGAAAATTATTTCCTTAATTATAAAATTTTTTAATTAATATGTGAAAATAAAAGTTGAATGCATTTAATGTGGCTAAAAATTTTTTTTAAGTTTGTCTAAAATTTTTAATAATTGGATTTTATAAATGCAATATTGAAAGTATCTAATGGAATATTTAAAAAAATAGAATATTGTACACCTTATTTATTTCCTTTATTTAACAGCTGATTGTAGTATAATTGTATAAAACTTATTCAAATACTAAAAATCCATCAAAAATATATTTTAAAAGCGAAATTTTTGTTATAAAGTTCTATGGTTATAAAAGTTAAGTACTGGGAACTATTTGTTATATATTTGAGCAAAAGATATGTTGCAAAACATGGATAAAGTTCCAATGAATAAAAGATCCTTGAGATGATATTAAATTGATGAAGTTATATTTTATAATTTTGATTAATATTCCAAAAATTTCAAACAAAGTAGAAAAAAAAATTATAAAAATTAATTTTAAAACTCTTGCAGAAATTCAATTAGAAATATTTTGACTGGTAAGTAGAATTACCTAAATGTTTGATTTTAAAAATGAATTGCGATGAATTTAAGTTAGTATGAATCTATTTAATAAATAAAAAATTTTAAAATAAATAGAAAATTATTGATTTTTTGTTTTTTAAGTGTATAGTTGTTATATTGATTCATTGTAATTTGAAATCCCAAGAAAACAAATTAAATATAATACCTATTTCTAATTATTTCACAGAGATAAATATCAAAAATTATCAAAGAATAAATAAAAATTAATAAAAATAAATAAAAATTAAATAAAATATTGCTGATCTTGAAAACAGAAGCAAAAACTACTTTTTTATAACTATAATAATATTTAATAAAACTTTTAAAATATAAAAACTTAAAATCTGATAATTTTACCTACAATATGGTTACAGGTGTGATTTTATGAAATAGCCTCTAATATAATATGTTTGATAATAAACTCGATTAACTAATATTCTATTAACAAGGCGTAAATATTAATTATTGTATTCATATGTGAAATAATTTATTATAAAATCTTAAAAGTAGATTATTTTTTATATTTTTAAAGATTATTTATTTATTATTGAAAATCGTTTATCTTATTTTAAGATTCTTAAACCTTTTTATTTAGCTCATTAGTTTTTAAATTCATCTATAAAATGCAATTAACTTAATAAACTTTCTGGCAAAATTAAAATTAACATTAAAAATGTTAAAATAATTTGTAATTTTTACAGTAATAGCTAAAATAACTTTTACATTACTTTAATTATATTATGAACATAATAGCATAAATTTCAATAATCCTATCTAATGATATATAAAAAGCATAAAATATCCTTTTACAAATATTACATAAAAGGCTCATTTTTAAATTTTTTTAATTATAGCCTACATTTTTTAAATTATTACAATTCCCCTAATTACTATTTTTATACTTTTAAAAAGAAAATATATAAAAATATTTGATTGCAATCAATCATTCAATCAATCAATCAACAACCAACCGATCAATCAATCAAACAACTAATAAATCAATCAACTAATCAATCAATCAATCAATTAACCAATCAATCATTAAATCAACTAATCAAACAATCAATCAACCAACCAACCAACCAATCAATCAATCAATCAACCAACCAATCAATCAACAAATTAATCAATCAATCAATCAATTAACCAATCATTCATTCATTCAATCAATCAACCAATAAATCAACCAATCAATCAACCAACCAATCAATCAATAAACCAATCAATCAATCATTCAATAAATAAATCAACCAACTAATCAATCAATCAACCAATCAATCAATCAATCAATCATTCAATAAATAAATAAATAAATAAATCATAATTAATTCATTCATTAAAAATATTATAATATATTTTTATTTATTAATAAATTAATATAATTATAAGCTTAAAATAAAGTTTATTTGTTATTATATTGACAAATTTTAATTATGAAACTATCATTTCCATGTTTTTCTTTTAGCATTATTGTTTTTTAATTATTAATATAAAAATGGAAAATTCTTCAATTTTTATAAACTTTTTGCCTCAAATATTCCAATTCCTAGATATAATTTTGTATAAAAAGTTTGTTAATCTACAAATTTTTTCTGAGAAAAAACAAAAATATAATTTTTTTAGCCGTTTATAGAGTATATAAATATACATAGTCAGACGTCGGTTTTTGAATATTTCGATTTTTGCATATTTATTCGTTTATTCAATATTTTAAAGAATTTTTTCGTTTGAAGTCCTTTTTTTTTTAAAAAAGCGCCGTTTTCTGCATAAAACACCGTTTTTTGCATAATCCCCATTTTATGCATATTTTTATATTTTCGCAAAAAACATCAATAAAACATAAAACATGGACATACCTAAAGAAGTAAACAACGTACTCACTCTAAAACAAAAACGCAAAATTCTGGAAAAAATAGAAAAAAAAACACATAATCAAAAAGAACTTTCAATTTTCTATGAAGTTGATCAATCATCAATATCCAGAATATTTAAAAATAAATCAAAATACAATAATCTTGATAATTTTATAGAAGATAAGCATAATTTTAGGGCTGGAAAACACGATAATTTAGAAATTCTTCTTGTAAAGCATATTAAACATCTAAAAACCGAAAATATACCAATATCTTAGGATATTATTATACAATCGGCATTAAAAATAGCCAAAGAATTGATTATTAAGAATTTTAAGGCTTCTAATGGATGATTTGAGCGTTTTAAATCTAGGAAGAATATTGGTAGCTATAATGAGTCCTATGAATCAGAGAAAGTCGACAAGAAATTAGTTCAAATGTGGGAACAGAGTACTCTTTCTAGTCTTCTTTCTCGATTTGACCCATCTGACATTAACAAAGCGGATGAGACAGGGTTATTTTTTGAACTTTTACCATCAAACGCATACAATGAGAAGGGTGCCTCAAATAAAACAAAAAGAATACTGTCTTGTTGTGTACAAATAAGATGGGAGACTTTAAAATGAAGCCATTTTTAATCGGAAACTCAAAAAAACCGAGATATTAAGGAGATTCAAAAATTTGTCAGTAAAATATTTTGGAAACAAGTCCACCTGGATGACATCCTATATTTTTGATAAATTTCAAAAATATCCTAATCTACATCAACGGAAAAAATCGAAGAAACGTTGCTTAATTATCGATAACGCTACCGTTAATAAAATATTGGAGGCGTAAAAATTTTATATGTTAGAACTTATTTTCCTTCCGCCAAATATAACAAGCGTTTTACATCCATTAGATCATGGTATAATCCGCACTTTTAAATGTCTTTATAAAAAATATCTAATTAGATCATTAATTCAGAAATTTGAAATGAAAGAAAAAGTTAAAATAGATCTAAGAGAATCCATATTTTTAATAGAAAATTCGTGGGTTTATTTGCAGCTAAAAACAATTTAAAATTGCTTTTAAAATGCATTTAAGAATGGCAAAGAGGAAGAAATTATCCTGGAAAACGATTATTCAGTAAAAGAATGAAGAAAATCTAATTACAGAAATAATTAATGATCCTACACTTTTAGATGAAATAGATGAGTCAATGAAAAACGAAGATTTATTTGAAGCATCAAACATTGTAACACTTATAGATTCATATAAAGAACATTTTGATCAGGAAATATATCAGGATGAAAAAATTGAGGAAAAAAATAATAAAATAAAACTAGAAGAAGCGGTAAAAGCATTGAGATTATTAAAAAACTTCTTTTAAAACGAAAAGACAGATGGATATATTCAAAAAAAAAAGAGAACTTGAAAAATCAATTTATCAGATTAGGAAAAGAAAGAGTGAACAGAAAACACTATTTGACTTCAATTTAATAATAAAAAATTAATTATTTCCAATTTTTTGATTTTCGCATATTATCTTAGAAAACCAAAATACGCAAAAAACGGGGTCGCACTTTATCATAATTTCAAAAATGACTTTTAGAATATTTTTTAACAAAATAAACATCTTTTCTCATGTGTAAATTTAATAATTAATATAAAATATGATTAATTACAATTATTAAACAGTTGAAAAAGTTTTTTATTAAAACAATTTAAGATATTTACATAGAATATGCAAATCTCATTAAATTTTTGTTGAAAAGGTATAATAAAAGTAAATATACCTTTTTTCAAGAAATTAATAGAAAAAGCTAACCTAAAAATTTTTTAAGATTTTTATATTGTATAAATTCATTTATTAAATAAAACGACTTAAAATTCATCTCATTAAGATAGTCCCGATTGAAAAATTGTAAACTTTTGCAATAATGCATGAAACAAGGCGATATCGCTCAATAATTATTTTTAATTCAAATACGTAAAATTGTCTCTTTATTACTAAAAAGAATGGTTGAATAATGTGATTTTAACTACATAAATCTATTTTCATAATAAAACATGATATTTAATTGACTTTATTTTTGCAATTTAACTAATATGTAATTAATATTAAATATGAAGTATAATAAACTTCAACTCTTATTACATTTAAATTAATGTATATTTTTAACCTGTTTTAGAAGAAGATATTTTTTAGCATGTAAAAGTTTTCATTATTTTAATGTCACATTTGTTTCCATTTATATTGATAAAAAAATAGAAATAAGATTACAAATATATATTTTTAATAGTTGATTTTTTCTTCTCCCATTTCAAAGACTTTGTCACGTATCTTAAAAATTATAAAAATTAAAGTTTGAAAGCATTCAAAATGAATTAAAAAGCCTTTAACTGAAACCTAATGTTTAATTTTAGATATAATATGATAAATTTGAAATTTCAATGTTTTTATTATGGACTAGTTTTGTAAACTAAAAATTTATTACTTTTAAAACTAAACTTATCTCAGTGTTTGGATTAAAAAGCTTCCTGGATTTATTATAATGTCTTTAAGAGTAAAAATGTGAGAATCAAAAAGACAGTACAAGCATATTTATATATTTTTATAAAATTCAAAAAGCAAGAAAGCTTATTTTAGAGACAGGATTCAATAAAATGCTTTTAAAAAATGACAAGAATTTAGGGTTTGACAATTCCTGTACAATTATTCATCAAAAAATAAAAAAAAATTATTTTGTACATCATTATCAATTTTGTAAAAATCACCAGCTATAAGGATAATATTACATTATATAGACTTTAATTCGATTGTCACTTTAAGTAAGTAACAATAAATTTGATATTTTTTAAGATTCATAGTCCTCAATTATATTTTTTTACAGAATTATCAATATCGATTTCTTAATTGTTTATGACTAATAAAATTATCAAAAAGTTATATTTTAAGTGTTATATTTTTATATTCATTTGAAAAGTTGTAAATGGAAATCTTTTGTTTTTTCTGAAATTTAAGAAGATATGTGTTTATTTACTGGAATGTAAAAACAAAGTATTTTGATCTTTTTAAAATATCATCCAGATCGGTAATTTATTTTGTTCCACATTCTTTCTTTTTTAAGAATTAGAAGTTATTTTTCGATTCATATGAAATATTTTTAATTCAAATATTTAATCTTATAATAACAAAAAATTTATTTTTACAGTTATAGGAATATAATTTAATATAGCCAAATTTTCTTTAATAAAAATACTTTTATTTTCAATTTCATCTTAATAAAAAGATGTTTATAATTGAAAAATTAGTATTTTTTTACTTCTTTTCTTCTGAATGCTAAAAAGTTTTTCTTAAACAAGCAGTATTTTATATTCAAATACATATGTAAGAATTATCGATTTTATCACTTTGATATTTGGTATTAAATGTTATATCCTTTTGAAAATCAAACTTTGATCGTAACATTGAATTTAAATTATTTATTAAAACTTTTCACATTAATTCCACTATATCATCTGCTTTTTTATTTGCATCATGTGTGCTAAAAAATAATCATTCTTCCTCGATTTTAATTAAATTAAGATAGAATGTTAAAACATGCAACTATAATTATGAAAATATGCTTGTTGGAGATAATTGAGATTCAAAATCACTTGAAAGAATACAATTTTTATAATAACTAGCTCTTTTCAATCTAATTAAAAGTCTATAATATAATCTTAAGTGATATTATTAGCTAAAAATTTGGGATGTATGAAAAAATAATGCCCATTCAAAACTATTAAAAAATAATGACCAAATTAAAATAATAAAAATGTTGATATTTTTAATTAAATTAAACTTTAATTTATCTCAATAAAGCACAAAGTAAATTTCGCTGATTATTTCAGCATCAAAAAATTTCGTTAACAAAATTTTTTCTAATTTCGGTTATGACTGCCATTCGTTTCTTTATTTCGCATTTAATAATATTATTAAATGCTTCAAAATGTTAAGTATGCGTACTATTTTCTGGATTGACAAAACTGACTTTGTGACATACTGTTTTATGAACAAAACCGTTTCTTTCAAGAGTTAATAACTTTTATGTTGGTCAATATGTATCTCGGTTATTCAAAATACTCATTCACAAATAATCGGGATCATTGTAACTATTTTTTTGTCAGTTATAATTTCGGCTTTGACACATGTACTATTAGGATTACATTCAACAAGTAAGAAATAATCGATATGGTTGTTCCGGGACCTACCTCTGTGGCTTTTGCACTTATAGTTTCATCTATATAGAACAATAGTGCCAGGTCCCCTAAACTTCTGACCATTTTTGTTTTCAATGGCCATTTTTTCATTCAACAATAGGTTAATCTTTTTCAGGGTCATTGCTGAAATACTCAAATTTCTCAAAATCCTACTTTGTGTTTCTCCAACACACAATTTAAATAAAACCTTGATCATTTTTTTTAATATCTTTTTCAAGTGTTTCAAAAATTAATCCAAAATTTATAGACATTTTTTTTATAGTGACTACAATTAGGTGTATAATAACGCCAATTAAAACTAGCAATATAATTTTCACATTTTGTGAATCTCATTATTGCACCGCAGCTTCTAGGAAATGTAAATTCTTTCTTTAATAATTCTTTTTCGTATAAAAAAGTTGTAAATTCACAATCTGTCATTTTAAATATTTTTTATTCAAACTCTTCGTATTTTATGGGTTTATTGTCACATATTTGATTTAAAAAAACTATGTAAAAAAAATGCTTTACAGCATTTTTTTTTATAGATCCATTATTTTCCAAATAATTTTTTTTTCATATTTTTCAGCGTGATTTCATTTTATCTTTGAAATACCATACGATATTTTGTGTCAAATAAATCACTATAGTCCAGTTATGCTATTAAGTTGAGTTTTGTAATGTTTAAAAATATTTAAATATTTTTCAACATTCTCTGCATGAAATATTATCAAATAAATTTTTGTTTCTTGTTGGTTTCATTTATTATGATTCTAATACTGTATGGTAAATAAAACACTGTTGTTTAATCTCCATTGAAGTTGAGAACAAAAAACTAATAAGTAATATAAAATATTCTGAATATTTTTCCTTATTTTATAAGATATTTTCTTCTTAACTTTAATTTTAATACATCATATAAATTTCTAGTTTTGGAAACAAAAATTTTATATAGAATTTTTTGATCAATTTCATATTTGGGTTTATCAATTTCAGAAAAAAAAAATTTAAAGCAAATTAACATTTTAAAAATTTAATTTTTTATACCTCATGAAAAACGAAAATATAAAGAACAGTAGAATAAATATAGAAACTGAAAGAAAAACTTGATCTATAGTTGAAAATGCTGCAGCTAAAAATAATTGCTGAAGGAAATCCTACTACCTTCGTTCTGAGCAAAATTCAGGTTTCTAATGAAGATTGTTAAAAGAATATTAGTTGTTAGCACTATCAAACCGCATTCTGTAAAAGAAATTGTGGATATTTACCAAAACTCTATAAAATTGTTTACAACATCGTTCAGCGATATCATAAACATGGTTTGGAAGAACCTCTTAGGCGTGGTGGTGATAGTCGGTCCTTACTCAGTGCTGAGATTAATTAGCAATTGTTAGCATTTTTAAATAAAGTTGTTACAATAATTCTGAGCATTCTTAGTACCTGGGTTCAGACATCATCCGAATCAATGTGGTCTTGAGTATTATTTATAGGACTAATGGAAAAGTATACTATACTCTAAAGAGGACCAACTTAGTCCAGTTCAAAAAAATTTGCAAAAAACAATTGAGCTCAGAGCAAATTATGTCGTCAGATGTAGGATTTTGGAGGTCGAAATGATTATAGGAACTAAGTTTTTCTCGATGAAATTGGATTTTTAGTTGGAAGTAGACCAAGCAGGTATAGGCGAACGGATCGGCAACATATCTTTTCCAGTAGCTAGAGGTAAATACATTTCAGTTGTCACTGTGATGAATAATTATGGTAAGATTTACAATAAAATTCGTTAACTTACTTACAGTAAAGGTAGAAGATTTTAAAGCTCCTTTGAAAAAGATTAGTTAATCTTTTCTTCGCTTTGGTCTTAATAATCCCATTTTTATAATGAATAATGCCAGGATAAAACATTACAGGGGGTTATTAAAAGATGTAGAAATTTTAACTTTAAACATTGAAAAAATTTCAACATACTCACCTCTTTTCAAATCCGATTAAAAACGTATTTTCTGTTTGGAAAACTTGGTAATAAGTAGGAATGCTTAAAAGGAGCCTCAATTAATAGCGTTGATATGTGGTAAGTTTGATAAAATAACTTGCTAAAAATGAGCAGCTTTTGTCTGTAAAATTCTTTGATTATGTATGAAAGTGTGAATTAAGAATCGTAATTTTAGAATAAAGGATTTAAGTTGTATTTTTGTTTTTAATACTATTTGCTTCTCCAAGTCTTAAAATTCTAAAATTGTTTGAAAAATATATAATAAGAATATTTTTATTATACTAAAATGAGGTTTGTTCATGTTATTAATTGAAAATTATACGCTTTTATTTGTGTAACAATAAAATGTTATCTATAATAAAAATACAATTTTCTTATTTCTGACCTTCTCCAAAAAGTCTAGGAATTCTTATGAAGGCATTTAAACTTTATTATAATTTGGTTATTTTTACAAAATAAATAAAAATGTGTTTTTTGAAACCTGAAAAGGTCATAAGGTTTGAAGTATTAATATATAACAGCTAGAAAGTCTTAATTTGAAGTTAAAGTAATAAAAATCATTTGAAATATGGTTTAATTATAAAAAATAGAAATTATTTATTCTATTTTTTTCAAAAAATTAATATTGGAAATTCTTTTGATATAAAAATATAAATAGTCAGAATGGGAAATCTGTTATGTTAATATCTATTCCTGTAATATGATAGATTATCCAAAAATTGATATTATATAACATAATTTGATTACATTTTGTACTGTTAATCAAAATATAATGATTTTAAAAAATAATTTTTTGAATTAGGTTATTTTTTTATTTTTAAAGAAATTTAATCAAAAATTTATTTGAATTATTGAATTTCTTCACATTTTGTCAATTCAAACTCATTAAAATTAAATTATTTAATTAATATCAATAAAACGTATTTCTATAATTATCTTTACTCATAAAATAATAACAAAATTAAGAAATTAAAATTATAAAATTATAAATTTTTTTTTCTTGATTCAATTATTTAAAATACAAATTTAGATAAATTTGAAAAAAAAATTATAAAAATATTATATAAATTAAACATTAAAAGTTTATTTATTAGAAAATAAGATATTTTTTGTTTTGCTTATTACTCTAAATAATATTTTTAACGAATTTAAAATGTAACATAATTATAATAGTTCAAGGATTTTCTTTTCAAAATTATATTATAAATTCACACGAGTACTAATCTAAGATGACCTAAACTATTTTTAATATAAAAAATAAACTAAAATTATTATATAATATATACATACTAATATTAATGTTATTCTAAACAAATGATAACTAAAATATTTGATCATGTTTTATTCTTAAAACTTAAAATTCAATAAGCTCAAGAATTGTTATAATATAAATTTGGGGCATTCCCAAAAATATCACTTTTTTTTCATTTATTCGAAATTTAGAACATTATTTTTATTTATTCGAAATATAGCACTTGTTTTATTCAAAATCTAGCACTTGTTTTATTCAAAATCTAGCACATTTTTATTTTTATTGGAAATCTAGCACATTTTTTATTAATTAATTTGAAATTTAGAACATTTTTTATTTTTATTCGAAATATAGCACTTGTTTTATTCAAAATCTAGCACATTTTTATTTTTATTGGAAATCTAGCACATTTTTTATTAATTAATTTAAAATTTTGAACATTTTTTATTTTTATTCGAAATATAGCACTTGTTTTATTCAAAATCTAGCACATTTTTATTTTTATTCAAAATCTAGCACATTTTTTATTAATTAATTTAAAATTTTGAACATTTTTTATTTTTATTCGAAATATATCACTTGTTTTATTCAAAATCTAGCACATTTTTTAAAACTGTACTTATGAAAGCATAAATGTAACATTTTTATACAAATCAATAATATATAGTAAAAGTGAATGAAAATATGCAATATTCTTAAAAATTAAAGCTTTAAACATAATAATTACTGTATGGTGATGTTAATTTTTTTTTAAATTCTGGATGATGTTGTAGTTAGATAATATACTAAAATAAAATGGTCGTAATAGTTATTTATAAACTTATATAGCAGTAATTTTTAAACCATGATTAATTAAAAACATCAATAAATGTTAATAAAACTATCAGTTTAATATTGTTAATTAATTTTTGAATAGTGCTGAGTTTCTTCTTATCTTTAGCCTACCTTTAACTCTTCAAGCTATCGCTGCAGTAATATCTGATCTTGTAAGATCTATTGATGATAAATGCAAAATATTCGGTGCAAAATCGCTAAAACAAGTTTCTATTTAATATAATTTTGCAAGAAAGCTAATACAATCATGAGCTTGTTTCTAATCACTGAACCTATTGATTTTTAAGGTGTACCCGTAGAATTAGCCTTCTTTACACTCGAAAGTCTTATTTAGAAGATTGACTATGTACTTCTGATCAATCAAATACACTTCATTTTTTGACGCTTTATTGTTCAGTAAACGGTTAATGTAATGTTCCAATTAAGAATCTATAAGCAATTATAAACAATTATTGATATAAATCGTTTTTGTCTTCTTTCAATATGTTTTTATCACGTAATTGTTAATTGATATAATCATTGTTGATATTTCGTGGCAAAT
The DNA here is from genome assembly GCA_918559645.1 of Ceratonova shasta. Classification (NCBI taxonomy): domain Eukaryota; kingdom Metazoa; phylum Cnidaria; class Myxozoa; order Bivalvulida; family Ceratomyxidae; genus Ceratonova; species Ceratonova shasta. The sequence goes on along the minus strand of CAKKLC010005630.1, from coordinate 86,941 downwards.
AAATTTTTTTAACGAGAAATTTGCAGATTCTACGGGATTTTTGGTCGTCTTGCAGTATCTTGGATTAGAAAACATTGAGTTTGTTCATCGCTCAACCTCTATTGAGATTAGTTTTTAGTAGAAAGATTGATTATAAATGCTAAGTTTACTCATTTGATTGTTAAATACTTTTATTGAATAAGTATTAATTGATCTAAAGTAATAACTCATTGTAATGTGTGCTTAAAATCCTTTTTCAAATTCTTTTCAATATTACTTATCACATAAAGTTATCAATCAATTAACAGCGTTTATAATATCTTTCTCCTGATCTGAAAAAAGGCACCACATTTTTATCATTAATTGCCATATTAGAATCTACTAAACCAATGAACACATTTAAACTTCCTCGGTTTTTACTTTCAACAACAGCCGCTGCAATTAAGACGAGTTAGTCACAACAATTCTGTGAAACTACGTCATGAAGGGTACCTTTATTAGGTGCAGCCAAAAATTTACCCTAAATATAAAACAACTTTCTAGATTTTATGAAAAATTCCATGATGCCTTCCAAATTATAAAATATCATTAAAATGTTCTATCTTAAGCACATGTATATTTGGCCATGTCTCCATTTGCACCAATATTTTGATACAAGTTACGGTATTAACGAATAAGAATTCTGCAAAATCATACCAGAGCCTTTCTTGATGGCTTTTATAGCTGAATATGCTGTTGCATATGGAACTTTCACGGTAATCGGTTCTCATTTTGCTAATTAACAATTTTGGAGTATATTCAAAAACATACGATTTCGATTTTACTTTTTTGATTGTTCCCCGTTGTCTTTGATTTCCAATAACCGGTGTGCATATATGAAACGAAATCATATGTTTACTTACACATTGTGAATCAGAAGCAACATACCTAGCAGAGACTAAAGCTACAATGGGCATGCTTACATGCGAAAGCTATGCACTGTGCATTATGCAATATGTGCTTATTCCATAAACCCAATACCATTTTCCCAAGCTGAAATTAAAAAAGACTTGTTGAATTCTTCGATCGTTGTATACTTAATACCCTTTGAAATTCTTCAGCAATAGATAACTCATTTAGGGCTGCATTATTAGTTTCCATGGGGTACACTTTTGAAAAATGTGATAGATTTCCAATAAAAATAAAAATGTGCTATAAATAGAAATAAAATTGAAAAATGTGATTTTTTTAGAATAAAATAAAAAAATTTGGTATTTTAAAAATAAAAATAAAAATGTGGTATTTTTAGCATAATTGAAATAAATGTGAGTTTTTTAGAATAAAAAGAAAAAATGTAGTAGATTTTGAATAGATACAAATGTGCTATTTTTACATTAAAAATAAATAAGTGCTATATTTCAAATAAAAATAAAAAATGTGATACATTTTGAATAAATGAAAAAAATGTGCTATTTTTATAATAAAAAGAAAAAAAGTGTGCTATTTTTCAAATTTTGCCTATAAATTTATTTTTTTGTTTCGTTAATTTAATTGAAAAATTGGATCTTATTTTTTTTTAAATTCCCCGGAGGGCATTTAAGAAATAAGGATTCAATCAAATTTTTATTTAATTTAAAAATATATAAAAATTAATCCCATTAACTGGCTTATGAAATATTACACGGAAATCCTAGAACCAATTTTTCATGCACCAGTAGAGGTGAAAATATAGTTTTTGACAAATATTGGACTATTAAAAAGAACTATTACATGCAATTACTGTAATTCTAACATGAAAAATACCTATAAAATGTAAATAGAAGATGAGTATGTATTTAAATGTGTTAACAAGGAAAGTATCAAGCATAAGAAATTCAAGCTTTCTAGAAAAATTTAGAATATCATTAAAAGATTTTCTGAAGATATTGTGTAAATTTACACAAGAAATACAATGTTGCGCTGTTTTAGCGGAAGTTGATTGTAAACTCAAAACAAACCAAAGATTTTATACCGAATTGCGCACTCTATGCAGAATGTATTTTTCATGATTTCTTCTTAGAATAGGCGGCCCAAATATAATCGTGAATGTTGATGAATCACTTTTTCGACACAAACCAAAATATCATGTTGGACGACGCACAGATATTGAAATATGGGTTCTCGGAATGGTTGATACGAGCTTTGTCCCTGCTAGAGGAGTAATGGTTAGAGTTCCTGACAGAAGAGCTGAAACACTGCTTAATATCATTAAAACTTATGTATTACCCGGATCTATAATACATACAGTTCAGTGGGCTTCACACAACAATCTTAGAAGTTTAGATTATAATCATTTTGCTGTTAAACATACCCATAATTTTGTTAACCCCGTTAACGGTGTTCACACACAATATGTAGAATCTTACTCTAAATAAGCAAAAATTGAGGGCAAAAAAAATGATATGAATAGAAGGAAATTTATTAGATGACTACCTCAGTTTTTTATGTGGTGGGAGAATGACTGTCTAAAGGATTTTCAAAAAGTAACTCAACTTATTGGTTTTTTTTATTAAATTACTATAACTATTAATTATTTAGATTTTTAGTATTTTTATATTATAATTTTTCAAAATTCTTTTAATAATTTTTGGGGGCATTTTAGAATTAAGATTTATTTTTGGGGGCGTTTTAGAATTAAGATATTTTTTCAGGGCATTTTAGAATTAAGATCTTTTTTCGGGGCATTTTAGAATTAAGATCCGAAAAATTTATATTCCTTTAAATTATTAATTACTACTATTTACTTTATATGTAAATATACAAAATTAAGCTAATTGGTAATAAAGCTATTAACTACGAAATAATATTGTAAAAATGTAGAAATAACAGGGTTTTCAACTTAATTTAAACTATTTTCAACTTAATTTAACCTATTCTCAACTAGATCAAATCTAATTTTAACTTAATTTAACTCTTTTAAACTAATTTTAACTATTTTCAACTTAATTTAATCACTTTAAATTAAATTATTTTGTAATATACCTTCAATGGCAGGTAAAAAACAACTAAAAAAATATATTGTGGAAATTTAACTCTGGTAAAATAACATCTAAATTTTCCAAAGAATAGCAAATAAATCGTAATACTGTAGCTTCAGTAGTTAAAATGTACAAAAACACTGGTCACATATTAGCAACGAAAAATAATAACAGCTTAACCAAAAAGAATCAATAAGGGATCAAATAATTTCTTAATTTAGAGTATTAATGATGATGTGAGCGTGAATTTGTTTAACTTAAAGGTAAAATTACAGAATTAATTAAAAGTTATTTTATCCTGTTCTACCATTTCAATATCTCTTAGTGATATATACTACTTGATTAAAAGAGTAAACTTTATACCAGAAGTAAAAGTATTGATCTAATTGAAAGAACAAGACAATATTTTAGTGACTATTTACTTCAATGATAATAAAAACTTGATTTTTTGACGAGTTTGAAATAAGTTGTTCTTCAAGAGTATGTTATCAAAGAATAATTGTAGGAACATCAGCGAGAAATCCAATCAGAAGTATAAGATCTAAAAACTTTTCTGTTTGCGCTGCCATTACTAAAATGATTTATTATTTTACAAGGTTAACGAGGGAGCAAATAATACACACTCATTTCTTGAATTTATACAATCTCTTATTTTTGAACTACAAAGAACCTAAATTAATATCGGAAAAGTAATTATGGATAAAGCTAGTATACAAAAAAGTGAAACCACAAAATATACTTAAGATGTAAATTTTTTCGATTTTATATTCCTTCCTGCATATTCACTTCAGATTAATCCTATTGTAGAAGTGTTTAGCTGCTGGAACCACCACATCAAGCTATAAAAATAGCTTCGAATTTTTAATACCTGAACATTGTCAGAGTTTTATTCTCATGTCAGAAAATTTGTACTAAAAGTTATAAAAGGTAAAGAGTTTTAATAAAAGTCGAATTAATATTTAATTTATTTGTTTATAATTAGTACATTTCTTTAAATTCATTAAAAAAATCTGCTGGGTAAATTAAGATGAAAAGGTGTTAAAATAAATCTAAAAACTTTTATCATATATTAGTTCCAAATGATTGATCGAATTTCTTTTAAAATATTAACTTAATTAGTATTTGAATATACGTGATAATCTTTTAATTTTTATCAATGTCGTTTAGCAAACGTTCATTTGATACATATCGTGAAGTTAAACCATTAATTACAACCAAGGCCAGTGTTTATAAAAGAATCGTTGATAAATTAAGTTATACATTATTAGACGATGGTAAACTGCCCTCTAAGAAGTATATAGAATGTAGTTATTTTTTGAATATATTAGATTTTTCAGAGATTTGCAGAGATAATTTTGAAACAAGCAAGTTTATTATATCTCAATCGCTTGATAAACTTAAGTATAGCTCTTTTGATAGAGCAATGAAAATACTAATTTTTTTACATGTGGTTTTGAATAATATAAAAGTATCTTTTGTTAAAATTTTAGGTTAATTTTTCAGTCGTATATGATAATAAAATTAGGCTTGCGTTTATTAGAAATGGATTCAATAGTGAGTTAGTTTGTATTTTTAAATTTATTCTGATAGCCCAAAATTTTCAACAAAATATACTTTTCAATTATCTGAATCTAATAAATTTCAGATTGGAATTTTGCAAAGAACATGAAATAGATCCATTAAATTTGTAAAATTTACAAATAATTCCAGGTCAAAAAAATATAGTAAATGTCTTAAAAAATCCATAACTTTGGCAAAAAGGACAGTTAATTCACTAATATTCTACCTTAATAATATTTTTGGTATATTAGTACTTTGATTTTATATTTATAGCGAAATATGATAATAAACTATCATAATAACATATATTGCCAACAAATGATTTCATTAATAGCAAAAGATGGAATTTTAATACAAGATGAAATATTATCTATAAGAAAAATAATAAGGAAGAAAGGTATTTTTAGATATTACTATAGTTTATAATAATTATTTTATATTTGAAAATGATCTATCTGATAACTTGGAAATTTCTTTCAAATTGTTAAGTTTACTTTTATTTTTATTAAAAAAAAATATTCCTATTGCTGGAAAAAATATCTCAGAGTGTATAATTAAAACTCATATTGTTGCCTATAATAGTTATTTAATAAAGTATAACAAAAAATTTCCTCCAGATGGATTTATAAAACCACCAGTTTTTTCAGTAATAATAAAAAAAATTTATTCAGAAAGCTTTATATTCAAAGAATGATTTACGCTTTAATTTGGACTACTTTTCTGAAGCATTGATTAACCTAGATGGTATAATATTATTATTATTTAGCGAAATCAGTGCTAGCTCCTAAATATGAAGAAATATTTGATGAAAATTTTTAATTTATATTTTATTTAATTACTAGTCAATTTTTTTTTACTAGGAATTCTATAAAAATTTTTAATTTATATTACAAACAGCTAGATAATTTGAACGAAAGATTGGTTAAAAATACATGTAAAATAATATTAATAATAAATATATGTGCTTGGTAAGATGAAGATATATTTTAAAATATAAATATAGATTATGAAGGAATTATTATGAATAAAAATTTATTAAGATAAATTTTTGAATTATACACACTATGCTCTATTAATTTATAAAAATTATTTTTTTTAACAATATTTTTTTAATAAAATTATTAATTTCAATAACATCTATGGAATTTGATATTTTATATCATTTGTTAGTAATCACTATATGTTCATTTTATATTTAATTACTATAATTGCTTTTTTTCAAAATATTACAGTTAAGAGTAATTTACATCTGACCTTATAATATAATAAATTACATTATATAGAATAAAAAAATTAATAATTAGTCTATAATAATCTAATAGTTTCTTAGAAAACATATGCATTTTTTTAAATTAAAAAAAATATTGGATTTAAAAACTAATAAATAATTTACGGTCTTTTTTTTGAATACAGTATTTATACTAAGAAAATAAAATCAAAAAATATTTTTATGGGTGATTCTTTTTTCAGTTTTAAACGATATTAAAATATAAATATAATTTTTAAGTAAAGATCATTTTTAACTTTTGATATTAATAATAAGGATTAAATCAATAATTTTATTATACAATATTCTATCATTTTAAATATTTCGAAAGTTTCCTTCCAATAATACAATTATTCACACCAAATTAAATACTTTGAACCATTAAAATATCATATTTAAATTGAAAATCAATTTAACTATTCATAAACTAATAAATTGAATACAAGGCAGTTTTTGAATTGAACACTATCAGATTTTATACATTTTAATAAAAATATTATTTTGTTTTTTAAATTAAAAATTTAAACAATCAGTAAAATTTTTTGAATATAAGCCAATGAATAGTATTTAATACAAGAGAATAGTAAGTCTTTCAAAAATATAAATTTTTCTTACAAACAAGAATTACAATAAAAATAAATTTGTCATTAATTACTTTTGACAAAGACTTTCCTTAGGAAACTAATGTAAATTCTAAACTTTCATTTCATTTCTTTTTTAAAATTTTATTGAAAAACATTTTTCCAGACAACAAGATGATTTATTTTTATTATTGATATTGATAGGCGTATTTTAGGGCATTAAATTATCATCGACTCAAGTAAATAAATATAAAATTATTTTATTAAAGATAATTTAAATTTAAAATTTCAAATGAAAATGCAATAGTTTCTAAGAAAATAATGGACGATAGAATTGATAAAAATTATTTTATTAAAGATAATTTAAATTTCAAATGAAAATGCAATAGTTTCTAAGAAAATCATGGACGAAAGAATTGAGAAAAATTATTAATAATAAATATGTAAATTTTTAGTATTAGAATAATAATAATTCATTCTTATAAATAACCTGTATGCAAATACTTAAAATTTTTAAACTATAGAGAAACCAATAAATTATATTCTATTAATACTGAAATAGCTGTTAATACCAGATATATCAAGTCATTCAGTGTAAAATTAAAAAGTAAACTGAAATAAAATGGGATTTATTCCAGTAATTATCAAGCTATATTTAGTAGTTATGGTAAAAACAAAACTCATATTTTATTTTAAGGAAATTAGGAGATTCTTAGGATCTGTGAAAAAAAAGCCCAATGTGGTACCTATGAAAAAAAAAGCCCCAAAAAATTTAATAATAAAAATTCTGTAAAAAGTTCATAAAACTAATAAATAAATTTGAAGAAATATATTAAATTCACAAATTGTGGTAAAAAGAACAAAATTAAAACTAAATAGAAAAAAATAAATTTAATCTCTTAATTTCATCAAGCAAAAATATGAATCAGGTAATGTCGTCTTATTTTTCTATTTCCAAATGAATTCGGTAAGAAAATCTGGTCTCTTTGAAGTTTCAACCCTATGCGACATTTTATCTCCGTTTTGAGCGAATTATTGAAAGCTTCTACATGTTAGGTATGCACCGCCATATCCTTATCAACAAATCTATACTTATGACAGACAGACCCGTGAATATAACCGAGTTTACTAAAAGAACTATAACTTTTGTGTTCATTAGTATGGATTGTGCTGTTATCCTCTACATGAGTTTGGATAATTGGTTGTATAGTTATTGCTTGTTTATTAGGTATTACTTCTGCCAAAACGATTGTTATATTGCACGAACCTCTAAAATGCACAAAGCATTAGTTTTATTTGATGGCGTCCTTCCACGATAACTTTTGCATTTGTAGTTCATCATCGTTTCGTCGATCTGAACTACAGTTCCAGGACCACCAAGCTTTCTCAAGGCAACATTTTCCAATCCCATATTGAGTCTTAATTTATTAACGATTTTCCCGAATGTAGTTTTAGATATTTCGAGGGTTCAGCATATTGAATTCTGTGTTTGTCGCCCACTA
>CAKKLC010005630.1:50699-79027 GCA_918559645.1 Ceratonova shasta | reverse complement strand
TTGCTGCAACTGGTTGAATAACAACGCCAGGCATACCCATCGCCATAACTAGACGATTTTTCATACTTCATAGCTGCGTTGCAACTACCAGACCAAAGAATTGATTTTTAAAAAACCCGTGCTCAAACATGAATGAACACACTTCTTTATCATTTATACGTACTAAGCTATCCTCTGTTTGATTAATATCCATACAAGGGGTATAAAAAATTTAATTTAAATATTTCTTGTAATAGGGTTTTAGAAAGCAGTGAAAAAAAAGCCCTGGGGCTTTTTCCTTAACAGATCCCAAGTTTTAATATCTATAAAATAAATATTAAGACAAATTCTTTTATTGCTAGCATATTACTCTTTAGGGGTAAAACTATTTTTGTTCTCAGGTATATAATTTCACTCTGATTTTAATTATGACAAATTCTTTAAAAGTGATTTAATTAAGGATCTAAATCTATTCATACTATAGTAACTAATGAATTTATTTGAAATTTCTGAATTGAGTAGAATTTAAAAAAAAACATTGAAATAAAACCAATAGCATCTAAAAATATAATAAATTCAAAATTAAGTGTAATATCTGTCCATACATCACAAAAGAAGGCTTCAGAGGGAATTGAACCCACGATCTTCTGCTTACAAGGCAGACGCCTTAGCCACTTGGCCATGAAGCCATATTTTAAATGGCTCCATATTGTTATCACTTTGTTGGGTTTTGCTACATTTAAACTATAAAAATATGTTAAAAATAGAAATCGTTTTTAAACAAGTTTTAATATCTATAAAATAAATATTAAGACAAGTTCTTTTATTGCTACCATATTACTCTTTGGAGGTCAAACTATTTTTTTTGGTATATAAATTTACACTGATTTAAATTGTAACAAATTCATATAGATGATTTAATTAAGCATCTGAACCAATTCATGCTATATTCAATACTGAATTTATTTGAAATTTCTGAATTGAGTAAAAACTCATAAAAACATTGAAATAAAATCAATAACATCTAAAAATAAAATAAATTCAAAATTTAGTATAATATCAGTCCATACCGTACAAAAGAAGGCTTCAGAGGGAATCGAACCCACAATCTTCTGCTTACAAGGCAGACGCCTTAGCCACTTGGCCATGAAGCCATATTTTAAATGGATCCATATTGTTATCACTTTGTTGGGTTTTGCTACATTTAAACTATAAAAATATATTTAAAATAGATAATGTTTTTAAACAAGTTTTTGATCTGTGAAAAATAGCCCCATGTGGTACCTATGAAAGAAAAAAGCGTAAAAAAATTTAATCATAAAAATTCTGTAAAAAGTTCATAAAACTAATAAATAAATTAGAAGAAATATATTAAATTCACATATTATGATTAAAAGAACAAAATTAAACTAATTTAAAAGAAATAAATTTTATCTCTTAATTTCATCAAGCGAAAATATGAATCAGGTAATGTCATCTTATTATTCAATTTCCAGATAAATTCGGTAAAAAAATCTGGTCTCTTTAAAGTTTCAACCTCCTTGCGACATTTTATCTCCGTTTTGAGCGAATTATTAAAAGCTTCTACATGTTGGGTATGCACCCCCGTATCCTTATCAAAAAATCTATACTTATGACAGACAGACCCGTGAATATAACCAAGTTTACTTAAAGAACTATAACTTTTGTGTTCATCAGTATGGATTGTTCTGTTATCCTCTACATAAGTTTGGATAATTGGTTGTATAGTTATTGCTTGTTTATTGGATATTAATTCTCCCCAATCCATTATTATATTGCCCGAATCTCTACAATGCACAAAGCATCAGTTTTATTATATGGCAACCTTCCACGATGACTTTTGCATTTGTAGTTCATCATCGTTTCGTCAATCTAAACTACAGTTCCAGGACCACCAAGCTTTTTCAAGGCAATATTTTTCAATCCCATATTGAGCCTTAATTTATTAGCGATTTTCCGAAATGTAGGTTTAGATATTTCAAGGGTACAGCATATTGAATGCTGTGTTTGTCGCCCGCTTAATCGCAAAACTACTCTAATAATAGTTCTTAGCTCTAACCCAAACCCAAAGAAAAAATAGTCCGTTCTAACAGATTTTCTCTTCTTGTACTTGCTGCAACCGGTTGAATAACAACGCCAGGCATACCCATCGCCATATTTAGACGATTTTTTATACTTCATAGCTGCATTGCAACTACCAAAAAAAAGAATTGATTTTTCAAAAAACCAGTGCTCAAACATGAATGAACACACTTCTTCATCATTCATACGTAATAAGCTATCCTCTGTTTGATTAATAATAATACAAAGGGTATAAAAAATATAATTTAAATATATTCTTGTAATATGGTTTTAGAAAGCAGTGAAAAAAAAACCCTGGGGCTTTTTTTTATCACAGATCCGATTTTTATAATAATTAAAATATTTAAGCTAAAATTATTTATTTTTATAGAAAAAAACTAAAATATGCTGATTTTACAATTTAAAAAATTCATCTTTTTTAGATAAATATACTTTTATTAATTTACAATGTTGCTTTTTGCTAAAAATCAATTTTTTATAAATTTATTTAGTATAATATTCCATAATTAATTTAAATAATTTTTCAAACTCATCAAATCAAAGTTTACATTGATTGAAATATATTTTTAAATTAGTTATTGATAATATTAATTTATTATTAGAAAAAAAAACATTTTACTTTAAAAGTTGTGTGTAATTTTAAGTATAAGTACAAGTTTCAAATTTTCAATTTGGTTAAATCATTGTTTTCTCTTCCTTTAAAAATCTTATTCTTATAAATAAATTGATAAAAATATTATGCTTGAATCTTATTCAAATACGATAAACTTATTTTTAGCAATAACTTTTATCATATCGAATTTTTAATATAATTCTTACTAGATTTAAATTTTAGAAACACATTTTATTTATAAAGAAACAAAAAAAATATAAACTCTTTTTCCCACCAATATTGTTTCATTACATTTTTTGTAATAATACTTATAAAAATCATTTCCTAATTTTATTGTTTAATTATACCTGAATTATCGAATAAGGAATTTCATCATTATTAGCTAGAAGTACTCATTTATAAAAATTTTTAAAAGTAAGTATTGTTTTATAAGTAATATTTTCATTATATATATATTCTTATATCAGTAAAGTTTAATTTAATAAATCAAAAGAGATGTATTTTGTGTGGCAAAATAATAATTATTTGCCAATATTATTTTTTATTGTTACTATGATTAATTATTACTTGATTAGAACTGTTTCATATTTTTTCAAGATAAAAATGAATTATTGTTTTAAAAATCCCAGGAAATCAAAATTTAATTGTTATTAGCCATAATCATTTACTTTTATACCATTTTTTGAAAATATTTTTAATTGTTATTATGATTAATTATTACTTGATTAGAACTGTTTCATATTTTTTCAAGATAAAAATGAATTATTGTTTTAAAAATCCCAGGAAATCAAAATTTAATTGTTATTAGCCATAATCATTCACTTTTATATCATTTTTTGAAAATATTTTTAATTGTTATTATGATTAATTATTACTTGATTAGAACTGTTTCATATTTTTTCAAGATAAAAATGAATTATTGTTTTAAAAATCCCGGGAAATCAAAATCTAATTGTTATTAGCCAGAATCATTTACTTTTATATCATTTTTTGAAAATATTTTTAATTGTTATTATGATTAATTATTACTTGATTAGAACTTTTTCATATTTTTTCAAGATAAAAATGAATTATTGTTTTAAAAATCCCAGGAAATTAAAATTTAATTGTTATTAGCCATAATCATTTACTTTTATACCATTTTTTTAAAATATTTTTAATTGTTATTATGACTAATTATTACTTGATTAGAACTGTTTCATATTTTTCAAGATAAAAATGAATTATTGTTTTAAAAATCCCAGGAAATTAAAATTTAATTGTTATTAGCCATAATCATTTACTTTTATATCAGTTTTTAAAGTATTTTTAACTTCAAAGTAACTAGCATTTGAATATAATAAATATTACATCAAAAATAAAAATAAAACCTCAATTGATATTTACGATATGTTGTTTTTCAATATAATTATTTTTAGTTCTTTATTTTAAAACAATACTAATTAAAAGAATATAAAAAAATATAGTTATTGATAAATTATCCCGAAAAATTGTTCGTAAATTCATTCTTTTTTTATAGTTTCAATAGTCTTACTTAAGTCTAAATTTGAATTTTGTTAATAACATTTTTAGTAATTGAAGCTAAATTTATTGAAGATTTGTTTATATACTTATCCAATAAATAATCGTATTTCGGTTATTATTTTATCACTTATGATTAGATTGAGAATAATTACAATGCTAAACCTAATAAAGATAACAAAATTCGAGTAAATCAGAATTTAAATAAATCAACTAATATTAGGATGAGTTATTGAATGATACGAATCTGTTATAGTAATTTTATTACTTTAAATTTAATCAAAAGTATTTTTGAATATTTGAATCTATAGGTCTGTTTCTTTATTTGATAGGATATTAAATATAAGAAACTTTAGAAAATTTTTATTATATTACTAAAATGTCACAAATTATAAAAGAAAAACTATATTGTTTTAAGAAACTTGATTTATTTTGAAGAGGGTCTTGATTATTTAAAAAAATATGACCGAAAAAGAAAATATTGAAAGGTTATTGAAATTTTGTCTATAAATAAAGGAAGCCTTTATTAATTGTGGCAGATAGTTATGATCATAAATATTTACTTCAAAACTTAGAATAATATTAAAAGAATTATAAGTGTTTACACAAACAAAAATGCTACAAAATCAAAAATATAATATTATTTCTGGATTTAGATTTTAAATTAAACGAATGTATAAAATACTTCTTTATTGGTCATACGATATTATAAGAGAAATATTTTATTATTTTTAATATTCCTAAAAGATTTGATTTGTCTAAAATATGTAATTAATCCATTAATTTTTTACAAATAAACTTTTTATACTAAATAATCTATTATGAATAATATATCTTGATGAGAATATGATAAATCATATAAAAATACCCATTAAGGAAGATTTCTAAGGAAACAAGTATGCTTAATTTTCATTTAAAAGACTTATTATTATACTATAAAATGGGAATTTTATATGGGTTGACAATATATTTTTTAGCTACATACTGGCAATTATTGATAACATATTTTAAAATAGATCCATTTTGTTGTAATGTTGATATATATATACAATATCTCAAATATCATAAATTATATTCGTAAGGCTGTTTTCCACAGGTATAATTTCATAGTACCGGTTACTTTCATTTATAAAAAGAATTTTGAATTATTTAATGATAATATTAAGAATAAAATAAAGATTAATAATTCTTTAGATCAAGGGTGGGCATACTACAGCCCGCGGGTCGCATGCAGCCCTTTAGAGTATATTATGCGGCCCTTATGCACGTACATGTTGCGATCCTATGTCAATGAAATTTTTGTTGTTTAGACAGAGTTGTCCATTTTTGCTATATTTACTACTTTAAAATAGTTGTTAAAGTAGTTTGTGTCCTCTCATCACTGCTGGTAATTAATTGTTAACATCCCTATTCAAAACTACATTTTTGCGCAAGCGGAATTAGCTCGTGTTTACAATTTACATTTTGAAAGGTTTCGTAAAAATTATAGTTTAAAAGTGAACAGACGTTATTTTATCATGAGTGCTGCCAAAAAAAGAAAGGTTGAGGATGAATGTCTCATTTTTGACGATGAATGGACTGCTAAATACTGCTTGACGAGCGTTGGAAGCAAAGCAGTCTGCTTGCTGTGACGTGAGTGCGTAAACGTCTTCAAGGATTACAACTTAAGAAGACACTACCAAACAAAACATATGGATTTCGGGCACAATTTCACGAATAAAGAGAGAAAAAAGAAATGCCAGGAGTTGGTTAACAATTTAAAGAAGCACCAAACTGTTATCACCAAGCAGTCTTCTATACAAGATGCTGCAACGGAAGCCAGTTTGGTGATGTCCCACAAGATTGTGAAACGGAACAAGCCTTTTTCTGACGGTGAGTTCATCAAGGAATGCTTGTCAGATGCAGCAAGCATTATGTTGCCAGAATAGAAAACAAAATTTGACAGCGTCTCTTTATCTAATAGAACTGTAGTCAGGCGTGTTGACAAGATAAGTAACAATTTTATGGACCAATTTGAGGAGCAAGCAAAGACTTTTTGTGATACTCTCTTGTGTTGGACGAAAGTACCAATGCACAGGACACAGCACAATTGTTGATATTTTTACGGGGAATAAACACTCGTTTCAAGCTTACTGAAGAAATACTTAGTGTTGAGGCACTCAAAGACACAACCACAGGCCAATATTTATTTATTGCTGTTGAGAACTGTGTTAAAAGAACTGGGTTGGTATGGAACAAGATGGCAAGTGTAACAACCACTAGAGCGCGTGCTTTGATTGGAAAAAACGTAGGTTTGGTGAAGTTGATGCATAATAAAATTAAAAAAAACATCCTGACCATACACTACTACCTCTCCACTGTGTCATCAATCAGAAAGTCTGTGTAAAGCTGAATTGAATATTAAGCATGGTATTGATCCAGTTGTCAGTGTGATGAACCTCAACAGAGCCAGAGCACTCAACCATAGGCAGTTCCCGGAACTGCTTGAAGATTTGGAAAGTGAACATTCTGATATTATTTACCACAACAGTGTCCGCTGGCTGAGCTAGGGCAAGATATTAAGGCGAATGTGAGATCTCAACGAAGAAATGATTATGTTCATAGAGATGAAGGTCATTCATAGTGATTTTGTTACTAACGTTGTTAATGGAGGATGGAAGTCAGACTTTATGTTTGCCATTGACATTATGGAGAATTTGAATGAACTGAATGTTAAACTTCAGGAGAAAAGCTTGTTTGCACGTAAAATGTATGTGCATAGAAGATCATTTCAGGCAAAACTCTCCCTGTTCTCCAGGCAAGCAGGCGAAAACACGTTTTGCCATTTCAGTTTGCTTAAAGAGAAAATCATTTCTAGTAAAATGGCTGACAAGTACAAAGCTAAGTTGGATGCCTTGGTTGTAGAATTTGATAGGAGGTTCCAAGACTTTAAGAGCCTGGAACCATTCTTAAATATCCTCAGTTCACCATTTAGTGCAAAAGCTGATGTAGCACCAGAGAATATACAGTTAGAGCTGCTTGACCTACAAGCGGATAATGATTGCAGGAGAAGTTTAAATCAATTCATCTGCTTGAGTTTTATAAATGTTTGCCAGCAGCGGATTTCCCACACTTAAAAAACTTTTCTGCTAAACTTTTGTTACCATTTTGATCCACATATATCTGTGAGCAAGCTTTTTCTTGTATGAAAATAAAAAAGTCTAATAACAGATCTATGTTGACTGACTGCAATTTTAATGCAGTCATGCGAATCACAACTAGTAAGCTGGTTCCACAGTTCAAGAACATTATCAAAAATTGTGAATATTTACATACTTCTCATTATTAATAACTGTACTCTGTGATCAGCTTGTATGTACATATATGCACATTAAGTTCCTTATTTTTTCCAATTATTATGACAAGTAACAATAAACTTTTATAGAAATAATTATGAATAGTAAAATCTTATTACCAAATTGCAAACTGTTTTAGTTCGTATTTAAAAATGTAATGTGCATGTGTAATGGTCACTAAATAGACTTAATAGACTATGAATGTGAAATAAAATAACAAATACATTGTTATTATCACTAATTCATATTTCCATACGTTGTAAATTGTAATTGAAGTAGGTAAAATCTATATATATATATATATATGCAGCCCTTAATAACAATAAAGTTTTCAATGTAGTCCTCGGTATAAAAAGTTTGCTAACTCCTGCTTTAGATGATACTAACTGCTATCTCTTTATTCATTTATTGATATTAATTGATCTATGAAGAAGTATCTATATCTTACAAAAACTTTGAAATTTTAAATTAATTTTTTTTTTGGATTTTTAAAACTAGTTTTTAGGAACTAATTAATTTTATTTATTTTTTTAATTACAGAGGTACAGAATATACATCTTTCTAAACTTATAATATAAATTCTTATTATGTAATAGCAATATATGTTTATAAGATAATAGAAATCTGAGTAATCATGAATAATTTAATTATGTATTCCATATGAATAAAATTTTTCTTAAGAATCCGTTTTACGATGTTTTTAAAAATTTTAAATAATCGACTTGAGGTTTAGAATTTTTCAAATAAAATATTTTTTGCATAACAAAATATATATTGAGCGAAGCAGGATGTTTTGGTGCCAGGTGGATTTTTATAAATTAAACCTCCCTTAACTAAGCCAGTAAAATATTTTAAATTTAGAAAATAGTAAAAAAATTAATAAAATTTAATAGATCTGGTAAATACTGTAAAAATTTTAAATTTAAACTAATGTCTCTTTTAATTAATCCAACAAAAAATTATGGGTAATTTCTCTGAGATACTCAATAATGTTTCCATCACTGTAACTCCCTACAATTGTTAAAATGTCCTTCGTAGAAATTTCCTTCATCAAAACGTTTGCGACAAAAATTCATGTAGCGATATTGAGCAGGAAGATATATCCTAAAAATTACTAAAAATTATCAATATAGAGTTTTAAATAGTTTAAAGAAACAAAATAAATGTCTTTTTTTATGGGGTTTGATTATTAATAATCAAATTTGCATTAAATTTGACGATTGTAAATCAAGGAACTATAAAAAATGTATAATTATTAGTATTTTTGGGGTTTTATTCGTTCATGCACACATTCAGAACACATAAGTATGCTTTCTCCATTCAATATAAAGAAACTTAATTTTCAAAACAATATGTAGTATAGTCTATAATTGTATTAGGAAAGTGCGCCTGATTGAAATTAATTATGAAATCAAAATAAATAATAAGACTATTCCGTAATAATCCTTTTTTGGTTGCTAAAAATTTTTTTAGATAATATTATTGCATAAAATGAACAAAAGAGACCTAATAAAAAGAACCTTAACCAATAAGCACACTCTTGATTTTGCTTTTGAATTAGAACTAGTTAGATTAAGTGAAAGAAGTTGCACAGATTGCAACTGAAACCTGAATTTTGAAAGAAGAAAATTTTGATATAGTTTGAATGGAAGATTGCGTTGCGGAAGAAAAAATTCTAGAAAGTCCTTCTCTGTATTTGATTGAAAAATATTTGGATACAAAAATCTTGATGTTATAATGATTGTTGATCTTATATTTTTTTATGCAGAAAGAAAAAATTGGAATCAAAATACAAAAGAAGTTTTTATTGAAAGAAAAACAGTCGGTTCATTTTCAAACATTTACGGAATATAATTGAAAATTTTGAAACACAAAGAAGACAAAAACTTGGAGATTATGAAAATGATATAATAAATATAGCTGAAACTCATCTTTATTCTTTTAAAAATAGGAATGGAACAATTTTAAAAGGTCAAAAATATTTTTTTGTTACAGCTATTTTAAGATTGACAATAACAATAAGGTTTCAAATAATTAGAAAAAGAACTTCATTAAATATTTTGAATTTTATAAGTGCAAACGTGAACTCGCGATCAAAGATTTTTTTTCTGATTACTGTCCTGGTTATAAACTTTTAAGAAGATATATATTTTTACATAAAAAAGTTAATCACAAGTTTAATTATGTTAACTCGAAAAATAGAAATATTCATATCAATAATGTTGATAGTTTATGGCGTCTTAACAAGAAAATTTTCTGAATAATCTTAAATATCATTGATTAAATAATAAAAAACAAAAACATCGATGTTCTTAATAATTCAAAAGCAAAAACACTTTCTGAACGTTTTAAAAGCCTTATTGAGGCTATTAAAAATTATTTTTTTTTGTTATTTTCCAACAATTTAAAAGTTCCTAAAAACGGACTATTACAGATAATTCTTTCAATTATGATTTGTAAGAAAAACTATAGTTCCATATTTGGAATCATTAATTTTTTATATAGGTGTTGTGAATTTTGATGATTTACTAGGATAGTGGAAATCAAAGAAAGTCTTATTTTTCAAATCTAAATTCAATAGGGATTGAGTTACTACTAGAAGATGCTATATATGTAGTGTGGAGATTGCAGTATAAAATTGCTTTCTATTAATGTTTAAAAAAAATGAATATACCATTTATAATATTACATGTAAAAATTGTTATCAGGCACAAACTAACTGATAAACCTTAAATGTAATATAGAACTTGAAGATATTAAAAATTTTATAACCTTAGAACAATCTACCATTCTTGACTTTGGAAATCCTGATGTAAGAACTCAAGGAAAAAGGCATTTTTTGTCACCATATATAAATTTTTTAGAGTCAGAAACGTCATCCATCTCTATAAAGACTTTAATTATATGTATATATGAGTTTACATAGAAATATGTTATCATAAACAAAACGATTGAACAAACTTTTAATGATATAAAAAAGAGAATATTTATAATATTGTTAAAGAATCTCAATTTTCTTTATAAATAATATTTCTCGAAAAGGTTATAAAATGATTTATACGAATATATTTGCATCCATATATTCTATACGAAGAATACTATCAAAAAGATAATTTTCTTTTAAGACTATTCACTTCTATTTGATGAATAATTTTTTAATTTATAAGCAGATAATATTATAAGGTTTATACATATATTTTAATAAAAATAATTACCATTAATATTTTAAATAAAATGAAAATTTGTTTATATTTTACAAGAACTTAATAATTTAATTCTTAAAAATAAACTTAATTTATGATAATATGTTTAGTATTTCCAATATAGAGTTTGTGTAAGGGTTAAAAAATTAAAAATTTTTTTTAATTTTCTGTTGAGATAACTGTAAAAAATTAAATGTGTATCTCTAAGGTTTATTTGAAAATTGATTAAATATTTCTGCATAAAATAAATTTATTAAATAGCCTCTAAGTTTGTTTTTAACTCACATTAAATTCATTCAAATTTGGTTTAGTTTTTAATTTAAATAAGATCAATATTTTATTAATGTTTGTTAATTAATTAGATCAAAAGAACTGTTTAGTTTATAGCAGGTGTGGCGAACCTTTTTGTCCCGCGTGCCTAAAATGCTCAAATATTAATTCTAGATTGTTTGGGTTCGCAAGCTATAAAAATAAATTAACCAAATAAATAAAAAAAAAATTTAGATATTATTTATAAGCTTGAAAATTACAATAGAGTTTCATAAAAATAAAGTTATAATCAATAAATGTACATATTAGTTATTTATAAATTAGATTTTGCTGTTATACATTCGATGACAAATTCTTAATATCTGGATCATATTTCGTCACTTTAGTTAACACGTAAGACCAACTGTATTCGTTAGTCATTCTCATTCTTAAATCATATTTTATGAAATTCATTTATGAAAATAATTACTCATAAGCATATGTAGAAGAGAAAATTAATAAGATCGATTGGGTTTTTTTTTAAATCACTAAAGAATTCTGGAATGGATTTAGCAAGTTCTCATTATTTTTCTTCTGCATTTTTATTATATATGTTCATTAATCGATCTCTTTTAATTAATTCTTAATCATTTATCAAATCAACAAATTTTTGTTTCCATAGGGAACTCGAATGAATATTAATAAATTTTATTTCAAAATCTTCCAGATTTAGGCACTTGAAAATCTTTGAATTGAGGTCATCTACTGATAGTGTATCTAGATATAAAATAAATTTTGATAACTTTTCAAATCCCATAAATTATTTGAATCTTGAAGAAAAATCGTAACTTATCGATTGAATAACTACAGAAAATTCTTTTGTTAATTTGATTTGATCTATTTTCTCTTCTGTATAAACTTTTCTTGTATTTGGTAAATATTTAAAGGTGTTAGATAAAAAGACACGATCAAAAAATAGAAATTTAGCTTGAAATGCTTTGATTAAATCAAACATAAAAATAATTGATTTATTAGTACCTTGAATTTTATATTTAATTCATTAAATGTAAGCAAAAATCAACAAAAGAAACGTTAATTTTGAAAGCCATTCGAGGTCTAGTAAATCATAATATTTTTCGATCAGTTTCATTTTTTAAAAAAAATCGAATTTCTTTCAAACACTCAATGAATCTTTGAAGAAAATTTCCACAAATTCATCATCGCACATTGTTTTACATAAGTAAGACCTTATATACCGAGTATACCTCATTTAAAAATTCTAAAAATTTATTTTGTTCATCCGTGTGCAAATATCAAATTAATAAATTTTTTACAAGAGTCATAACATCTTCCAGTGACTTAAATCCCTCCTTTGTGCATTAAACTTGCTGATGTATAATTCAATGAAAACCCAGAACGAAATTTAGAACATTTTCAGTAAATAAATTGACAAAAAAATATTACTTTCCAGTCATACTGCGAGCTCCACCCGTCGTTACTGATACAATTTTGGAAAGATCTGTTTTTCTTTTAGTGATTGATTTTACAAGTGCATTTCAAATATTTATTCCTTTTTTTGTTGTTGCTAATGATATTAAAGTTATCAATTCTTCCTTGATATTATTTCGATTGCAATATCTAGTAAAAAATTGCTAAACAAGCTGATTTAGCTATATAATTACTTTTATCAAGGAAATGGAAAATTGAATCCCAAGACTTTATATTTAAGTTTGCTGATGATTTACATTTTTGGTCATTTCAATGATTCTATGCTTAACTGTATTTCTAGCTATAGTTATATCATTAATTCTTTGAATAATTTTTATTTGTTTTTAAAATAACAAAGAGATTAGGAGCGCACTTGAGCCATGCTTCTTTCAGATATTCTCCATCACTAACAACTTTTAAGTGTTTAGTGATTAAGTTTGATGCATCGAAATTAGCAGCAATTATATATGAACAACCGCTTATAAATTCCATTAGGAATGTTGAAAGTAAATTTTTATTTGGATTATCATCAGCAATAAATTCTTTTTGTTCCTCCTTAATTTTTTCATGCTGAGATTTATGTTTTACCTCAAAATTTTATTAAACTGACCGAATCCTTCATACAACTGTACAGCAACATAAAACACAAATTGATTTACCGCTTTTTTTATCATATCATTATCTTCAGTCCGCCAACTTTGGAAGTCTATGCGGTTCGTTTACGATACTTTTTTATTTCCACTAGCCATTTTTACCCTAGAAAAAAACACAAAGAATGTAATAAAACACATAGTTATCAAATTATATTAATTAATTATACACTCTGAAAAATCATATCACACCATACAAACTTAATTAGATACGTTTCTGAATACAGACAAGACATTTTTTTACAACAAATCATGCACTCTAAGCCTATTGAATCTCAAGTATAAATACACAACTAACCTGTATTTTACGACGTGTTATGTGGTCTTTAAAACTTTACTGTACATGTCATTGACTAAATACGAATTAAAACAGCACTTAATTATGTGTTATTTGTAGAATACAGTGCACACGCAAAACAATAAAAAGCAGTAATATTTGACAAGCATAAAACTCCATAAACAAATTGTGAGTCTTGAAAGCATAAATTAACCCAATCATGATACAAATGTAAAAAAATTTTCCTATCGATTACTCTGGAAAAATTATAAGTTCAGCCGGTATTATTGAATGAAATTTTCAAATGTAACTTAAGTTAAATTTGAGTTAAAATAGCCTAATTCTGGTTTCAAAAATCAACAGAATGACTTAGATTTTTTAAAAAAGAAAAATATGAACAATTGTTGAGATATTTTTGAAACAACTGGTTAAATCAAAAAAATATACATATAAACATAAAAATTTAAATAAAATATTGAACTTGGAAATCTTTAGTGTGCTATCCAAATTATCAAACTGCCACCTCGGGCACGCAGGCTTTAAGTGCGCCAAACCTTGTGTAGTTAATTATTACATTTTTATATACAATTTTTAATTTATTATTAAAATTTGTTAGGAGGCTAATTTTTTATTTTAATTTAAGAATTATATTCATTTTTATGCAATAAAATTATGAAATGTTATTAAAAATACGATTTCATTTTAATAGTTTTTATTTAAGGTTTATTTAGAAATTGTAAATATCTAAAAATTTTATTCTATAAAATTTAAATTTTTTATTAAATAATTTATTATTAATTTTATCTTCCTGTATAATTAATAGTAGTTTATCTTTTTTTCCGGGACATGATATTACACTTACTTGTAGAGGACTTTATATTTTCGGGACAATTTTTAGAAATTTTTTGTTTTTTCATTATACATTTTATTAAACTTTATAAAAATTGATTTTTTTGTGGGACACCAAAATGACAAAAACAAAATAAAACGATGAGATATAATAAGAAATATGCAGACTAATATTGAAGAAAAATAAGACATTTTGTTCGAGTTGACAGCTAAAACAAAGAGCACAATTAGCTAAATAAGTTTCGCAAACGATTTAAAACTTCAAATCAACATATGAATGTATTAAAAATAACTAAAATATGTACCTAAATATGCCGAATGATTGTAAAAATTCAGTATTTCGGGTGCAAAACTATCATATATATTGTTAAATGCAATGAAGGTTATTTTTGTATTGTACAAGAATATAAAAAGCTTCCTAATTTAAAAATTCCTATTAAGGGCACTATGCTTCGGAAAATCGGATTTATAATTGTAAAAAAAAATCTTTATGGTTTTAAAGCTTGATCAGCTGGTTAAAGTGGTTTTTTTGTTAAATATTAATTAAAATATAAGAAGTTGTGCCGCGAAAAAACATCAGGGATGTTATGGCTTAAACGATTTTTTGATAAGTTTTCCCAATTTATGTGTAGGATATAAAGACAGCAACATTTTTAATTGTGATGAGACCATATTATATATGCGGCAGGTAACCAATAAATAGTATATAAATCCGAATGAAATGAATAGTGAAAGTGGAATAAAACTGGATAAAGAAATAATTAATATACTAATGGGATGTAGTTTTACTGGTGAGAACTACCAATAATGATAATAGGGGAAAATAAACAACCCATTTTTTTAACAAAATTATCTAAGAAATTTTTATGTTGTGTACGAATATAATACATCTGCTTGGGTTACAAGCCAATTCTTTCATCAATGGCTTTTAAAAATAAATGAAATAATGATTATAGAAAACAGATTTATTCTAATGGTTTGTGATAATTATAGATCAATCAATATACCGTCATTATTTAATATTGAACTTTTATTTTTGCCTTTCAACACTACTTCAATCATTCAGCCATTAGATCAGGGAATTATACAGAGCTGTAAGGCAGATTATTTAAAAAAAAATTTGGTTTGTACTCTTGATGAAAATATGGTATATGAAGGTATAAAAGGAATCATATTATTCAAAAAAGATGTCTAAAATCCCAGAAGATTTACAATTACGGATTCACTTGTATGGATAAATGACATTTAAAGTAACCTAAATCCTAATATTATAAAATTCTGTTGTGCAAAGTATTATTTGAAAAAAAAAGTGAAAAGGATATTGAATTAACTTTATTTGATGAAATAGTTAAGGACGGAAATTTCGACGAAGGAGAATGTGAAACTAGTATGGAATAAAGAAGCAGTAGGAGAATTTGGGAAAAAAATATTTATGAATAACAAATTAATTATGAAAAGTTCACAATTCAAGACATTATGGAATCAGATGCTTTAATTTCCAAAACTAAAGATTTAATGTGGAAATCGGATTTTGAACTAGCAAAAATCTGTATCAAGTCGAACCAGAGTTTGTTCAAATTTTTAAGATAACAGTTTATTATGAAGATATAAGACATCATTTGCTTAAAAATATAAATATAAATAGTAAATTTTTAAATATTTTGATTTTTTTAGTATAAAAAATCGATAATTAAAATATAAAGATGTTTTAAACATTGTTTTAATTGTGAATTCTTTATAATTTTAAAAACTAAATTGTAAATTAAATATGTTGCAACATGTATTATTTAATTTAAATTATATGTATAAAGTAAAATCATCAAAAATTTTCAACCCGTTGTTTTCAAGAAAAAAATGGAAGATCTTGAAATTTAAACTAATACGAAAAGTTAGAAAAATTTTTGTTGTTATAAAATGTGAATTTTAGAGGTAGAAAATTTTAGATAGCTGACTATATGACAAGGAGGATTATTATTTTTATAAAAAACTAAAATTATAACATTTTTATAATTTAAAATTAAAGACAAGATTTAATTTAATAAAAATAGAATTTTATGATAATTTCTTTAAAATTTAAAAAGATTTGAAGATTAAGGACAATTCCTTTTATGGGACACTTTTTCTAAAATTTATATTGGAAAAAAAAAGGTAGAATACTTTTAGTAAGCAAAGTATATTATTGATTTAAAATTAATTTAATGAATATATGAAAATTAATAATAATTACTTGACCAACTTAACAAATCAATGAGAAAAAGTATATTCGATACTTATATTTTAATTGTATGCATTGAAAATCCATTAAAAATAATGCATGTAATGATATGTCTTTTCTAAAATATTATACAGATGTAGTGTAAAAATATAATTAAATGGTTTAAAATTAAAAAAAAGTATAAGATTTTCTGACAAAACGATTATAATAAGATTGTTTATATTTTTATATTATAACTAGGAAGTATAAAATGTTACACTTTAGATTCAAATTATATTGTAATTTTGAAATCGGATAAATTACATTTATTGTTTAAAGTTTTAATCATGATTTTGTATAACCTTATTGAATAAATGTATATTACCATCAATTAAAATTCTTTGAATTGATAAAAGAATATTAATGAAATAGTCAAATCCATAAAAATTTTAACTATAGAGGTATATGAAACGATAGAATATTTAATGAATGTAAATAAACAAAACCCAATTTGATCAAGCTTTGACTTATATTAATATTTTTGTAATCTTTGAATATATATTTTACAGGTATTTATTATGAAGAATAATTCTATTATTTATTGTGTAACTAAATGATAATCTTCTTACTTATTAATAATCGATATTAAAATGATGTTTCAGATTTTCTTGTTTTCAGTAATTTAAGATTTTAGTTTCTTAGTTGGTCATAATTGTTATTAATTCTAATTATGATCCAGAAAATTGCTTTGGAAGAAATTTATCACCAATAAGGCTTAAGAAATTCAATCAAGTATCTGGAACAGATTTTCCATTTACTGTAACTAAAACAAAAGATAAACTAAATCGTTATGTAATTGGTTTTTTTGGGGAGATTGAAGAAAATATTAAAGTTAGAGTTCAGGAATTTCCTTTAAACATTACTTATAAAATGAAACAATATAAATATTTGTATACTGAAATAGTAGTCCCCTGTGAAGATAATGTTGATGGAGAACATGATTCTTTTGGAGGAAATAAAATTGAAGTATAAATTCTCCAATAATTTAGTTTCATTCATATTTTGTTACAAACCATGTAAAAGTTGAGAGTATACATGAATTCGTAAAAAATTTCAAAATGAAAACAGATCAAGAAATTGTTCTGGATGTTGTTATATTACCAAAAGTTAATGAATTGTTATACAATAGGTATCTGAGAATGTGGTTGGAACAGATCATTTTCAAATTTTAACTTCTATAATTACAAATGACAAAACAATAAATTGTAATATTTTATTGATAATTAAGTGCCTAAATTTTGGCAGTTTTCCTCTCAAGCTCTGTTTAAATTAATAACTGGACTACCTACTTCAAAAATGTATCAATACAGTGGATCACTATTGGGTTCTTGTCAAGAAAATGTGGAACATTTTATTTTTCCAGTAGAAACTGTTCTAAAATTGGAATATGTAAACATAACTTTAATTTATTAGTTTAATCATATAAAAGGACTCATCTTTAATAATAAAAAGTTTTGCACAACCCAAAGACCAAATGCAATGATATTTAATAGATTGATTACAGTTTATAATTAACAACCAACTCAATAATTAAAAGGTAAATGCAATTATATGTTACAGATTGATTACAGTTTATAATTAACAACCAACTCAATAGTTAAAAGACAAATGACTATATTTTTTCACTTAATTTTTAAAACCAGCCAAATATATTTTAAGTTTGGACAATATACATACAACTCTTTCAATTATTTATGAATTATATTTCTTAAATAATGTTAAAATTTCTAAGTGTAATATGATTAAATTCAAATAATATTTTTTATAAAAATCTATTAAACGTGAAAGTAATTAAATA
The DNA here is from genome assembly GCA_918559645.1 of Ceratonova shasta. Classification (NCBI taxonomy): domain Eukaryota; kingdom Metazoa; phylum Cnidaria; class Myxozoa; order Bivalvulida; family Ceratomyxidae; genus Ceratonova; species Ceratonova shasta. Next base: position 60,708 of record CAKKLC010005630.1, on the reverse strand, counting down.
AATAGAAATAATGATGAAATCATCATAAATTATCTTTTTATTATATTTTATCATTTGGAAATCGACATATTTCCGTTCTATATTAACATTAGTAAAAGTATAAATATAATATGGTTTATTTTAAATAATCTTTCCTTTTACCAATTTTTTAAATAATGAAGTTGAAATCAGATCTTTATATAGTAAACTCAAAATTTTTTATTATAACAATCATATAATGAATTTTAAAATACACCTTAAAAAAAGCTTTAAATTTAAAACAAATTTGAACAGGCATTTTTTTTTAATGAACTTATAATACCATTGAAACGTAACAAAAATATTTTCAAAAATTAAATACAAAAAAATACAAAAAACCACATATTTTTAAATTTTCAACTATAAATAATTTCTATTATTTTTTTTAAAACTAGAATTAAAGATATAGTAACCAACTATAGTTTACGATTCCATACACAAAATTATAATTAATTTCAAAATATGCTAATTAAAAGAATATTTGAATCATAAATTAAGTTTGCATGCATTTTTAATAAAGTTTATACTATTTTCATCAATATATTTAAAACTAGTTACAAGTGATTAATTGCAGTTGTTGTAGAATTTATATAATGTCAAACAGCCATTACTCATTTTTTTTATCTTCCAAAAAATTTTAATACTAACTATGAAGTTTAAATTTCAAGAACAAAAATTATACAAAAATTTTCGCATATATGAATAAATTTGCTTAGAAATATGCCTAAATAGATTTCATTTATTCATTTTTGATGTAATAAATAATAAAAACATTTATAGTTTTGAATAGTTCACCAATTATTAAAATAAAATTATAAAAATTAGTCTTGTATTTTCGACAAATTTTTTTCATTTATCTAGATCAGGGGTGGGCATACTACGGCCCGTATGCACGTACATGTTGCGATCCTATGTCAATGAAAAATTTTTTTTTGTAAAGACAGAGTATTCCATTTTTGCTAAATTTACTACTTTAAAATAGTTGCCAAATTAGTTTGTGCCCTCTCATCACTGCTGGTCATTATTTGTTAACATCCCTATTCAAAACTACGTTTTTGCGCAAGTGGGAGTAGCTCGTATTTACAATTTACATTTTGCAAGGTTTAGTAAAAATTAAAATTAAAAAGTGAACAGACGTTATTTAACCATGAGTTCTGCCAAAAAAAGAAAGATTGAGGATGAATTTTGCATTTTTAATGATGAATAGACTGCTAAATACTGCTTCATGAGCGTTGGGAGCAAAGGAGTCTGCTTGCTGTGCCGTGAGTGCGTGAACGTCTACATGGAGTACAACTTAAGAAGACACTAACAAACAAAACATATGGATTTTGGGCACAATTTCACGAACGAAGAGAGAAAAAAGAAATGCAAGGAGTTAGTTAACAATTAAAAGAAGCAGCAAACTTTTTTCACCAAACAGTTATCAATACAAGATGTTGCAACGGAAACAAATTTAGTGCTGTCCCACACAATTGTGAAACGAATCAAGCTTGTTTCTGACGGTAAGTTTATCAAAGAATGCTTGTCAGGTGCAGCAAGCATTATGTTGCAAGAATAGAAAACAAAATTTGACAGCGTCTCTTTATCTAATAGAACTGTAGTCAGGCGTGTTGACAAGATAAGTAACAATTTGATGGACCAACTTCGAGATGCAAGCAAAGACTTTTTGTGATACTCTCTTGTGTTAGACGAAAGTACCGCTGCACAGGACATGGCACAATTGTTGATATTTATACGGGGAATAAACACTCGTTTCAAGCTTACTGGAGAAATACTTAGTGTTGAGACTCTCAAAGACACAACCACAGGCTAAGATTTATTTATTGCTGTTGAGAACTGTTTTAAAAGAACTGGGTTGGTATAGAACAAGATGGCAAGTGTAACAACCACTGGAGCGCGTGCTTTGATTGGAAAAAACGTAGGTTTGGTGAAGTCGATGCATAATAAAATTAAAGAAAAACATCCTGATCATACACTCTTACCTCTCCAATGTGTCATCCATCAGAAAAAGTCTGTGTAAAGCTAGTTTGAATATTAAGCATGTTATTGACCAAGTTGTTAGTGTAATAAACCTCATTAGAGCTAGGGCACCTTACCACAGGCAGTTCCAGGCACTGCTTAAAGATTTAAAAATTGAACATTTTGATATTATCTACTACAGCAGGGTCCGCTGGCTGAGCTAGGGCAAGATATTGTGGTGAGTGTGAAATCTCAACTAAGAAATAATTATGTTCATAGAGATAAAGGGCATTGATTGTGATTTTGATACTAACATTGTTAATGAAGAGTGGAAGTCATACTTTATGTTTGCCATTGACATGATGAAAAAGTTGAATGAAGTGAATGTAAAACTTCAGGGGAATAGCTTGTTTGCACATAGAATGTGTGTGTATAATTAATCATTTCAGGCTAAACTCTCCCTGTTCTTCAGGCAAGCAGGCAAAAACAGGTTTTGCCATTTCAGTTTGCTTTAAGAGAAAACCATTTCTGGTAAAATGGCTGACAAGTACAAGGCTCAGTTGGATGCCTTTTTTGTGGATTTTGAAAACAGGTTCCAAGACTTCAAGAGCCTGGAACCACTCTTCAATATTATCATTTCGTCATTTAGTGCAAAAGCTGATTCAGCACCAGAGAATATACATTTAGAGCTGCTTGACCTACAAGCAGATAATGACCTGCAGGAGAAGTTCAAATCAGTTCATCTGCTGGAGTTTTATGGATGTTTGCCAGCAGCGCCTTTTCCACACCTAAAAAACGTTGCTGCTAAACTTTTGTCACTATTTGGATCTACAAATATCTGTGAGCAAGCTTTTTCTTGTTTGAAAACAAACAAGTCTAAGAACAGATCGACTTTGGCTGACTTTAATTAAAGAGCAGTCATGCGAATCACAACCAGTAAACTGGTTCCATAGTTCAAGAACATTATCAAAAATTCTGAACAGTTACCTTACTTTTCATTAATTATAATTGTACTCTGTGATCAGCTTGTATTTACATGTATGCAGATTAATTTCCTTATTCTTTACAATTATTATGAAAAGTAACAATAAACTTTTATTAAAATAATTATGAATAGTGAAATCCTATTACCAAATCGCAAACTGTTTTAGTTCGTATTGTAAAATGTAATGTGCATGTGTAAAGGTCACTAAATAGACTTAATAGAGTATTAATGTGAAATAAAATGACAAATACATTGTTATTATCACTAATTAATATTTTCATACGTTGTAAATTGTAATCGAAGTATGTAAAATATATATATGCGGCCCCAATAACAATTAAGTTTTCAATGTGGCCATCAGTATAAAAAGTTTTCCCACTCCTGATCTAGATAGCTTCAGATATTTGTAATTAAATAATGACCAAAATTAATGTAACTAAAACAACTGTTATAATAGCTATTTGATGGCAAGAGTTATTTGTAATTCAAAATTATCTTTTTCTTAGATTGATGTGACTATAAGTAGTTTGAGAATTTCAAAATTTGAGTAGTTTGTATTTTGCATAAACAAAAATTAAGTAATTTTGTTTCATTAGAACAAAAAATTTACATATTTAAACAAGACAATCAAAATTTATGTATTAAAAAAATAAAATGGTTGTAAAAAAATACCATTTTGATTATATATTTGTTAGGTTGGTTAGGAAACACACACATATAATAGAGTGTATTGCAACATATGGTGTCAGAAGTAAAATGGTATACGAGAGTTTAGAAGATGGTTTAAAAGAATTTTTAGAAGATTTCATGATAGTTCCAGAAGCAAATGGATGAAAAACAGTTGATCAAGTGAGGAAGTTACCCGTTAATTTGCAAGGCTAGGCACTTAGCCTTGATAATAAGTAGGAGATAAGGAGTTAAAAACCAACAGTGGGAAAAATAGAGAATATTCAAAAATTATTTGAAAATAATTGAAATAAGACGCAAACAGCAGAGGAATTTAATTAGTTATTTCTTATAGCTGTAATAAAAAATAATGAGAATTACAACACATAAAGCAAACGAATTAACTCTTACCTTTCCTCAAAAATTCCATGGCTCAAATTTACAGATAAAAATTTATTGGTTAAAAAAACTTGTTAGATACATTCCTTATGTATTTACAAAATCAAATATCAAAGATTGACCATATAGACATTTTGATATTAGCTCAGAAAATGCAAAACATGAAATTAAATAAGACCCATCATTCTTAGAAAATTTCAAATCAAGCAACAAGGCATGTTAATTTTTTAAACAGTCCAAAATTAGGACATCGAAAGAGCATTTATCCTGTGAAAAATGAGCTTAAATAAAGAATTAATAATATTGACTTTGAAGATTTTTAAATTACTCCGTACTTAGCGCATATGACAGGAAAGAGATTGATAATAAGTTTTTTGCAATATTGTTAAAAATTGGTTGGTCTTTAGAGGATGAATTGTTACGGGTTTATCCTTGTCATTTGTACAGTATAGACCGGAGTTAAAAATTCGCAAGGCAGATGTAGTCTAAGTTTCGCCAACAGAAGCAAACCATTTACAAGTTTTAGGATTTTTTAAAGTTTATCAAAGAATAGGTGGATGCATTATGGAAAATTGATTTTGTTGTAAAAATTCTGTTAAGTGAAGCTATTATCGAAAGGGATGTAAAAAATACGAAGTTAATTTATCTTAATTTGTCGAGAATTAATCAAATAGAAAAAAATGAGGATTTAATATTAAACCAAATTGATATAGGTTGTGAAGGGAGCAATAAAATAAAAGATGTCTTTTAAGCTAATATGAATTGTTTTTACCATGGCAAAACCCTATGCGTAACTAATAGAATAGAGCACCAAATAAACAACAATAACCAACAAGCCAGTAAATTTTGAAACCATTCCGACTACAGTTTCATTTACAGTCAAAAGAATTAGGAAAATTTTTTTGAATTGTTTAGAAAAGGTTTTATACGAGAAAGCCAACCTTAATACTGCTCTATTGTATTATAAATATAAAAAAACGATGGATGTTATAGGCTGTGTACATATTTTAGTAAACTCAATGATATTACTTTGAAAGATTCATATCAAATTCCCTTTATTAGTGATAAGTAGGATAGATTTGTATCAGCGAATTGTTTCTTAAAAATCGACATAAAAGGGCTTATTGGAAAGTTCCAATCAATTGTGATTATTGAAGAAGACAGCGTTTTTCCTGAGTTACAAATGGGGTATATAAATTTATGGTGATGACGTTCGGACTTATAAATGGAGCAGCAAGTTTTTAACTTTTAATGGACATTGTTCTGAAAGGTCTTGAAAATTTTATTTGCTATATGGATGGCATTATAGTATTTTTAAAGTCATTAGAAGAACACAAACAACATTTTAAAAAAGTTTTGGGAGGTTAAAGGAGTGCAAATCTGTAGATTCAAGTGAAAAATGTTTGTTCGGTGATAAAGCAGTAAAGTTTTTCAGTCGTATATTTCAAAAGAAGGATTTGAAATGAATCCATTTTACTTTAAGGCCATAGACAAATTTGAAGAACCAAGATCACAAGAATATATCCTTTGGTTCCTAGAAATGAGTAAAATTTATCAAAATTTGAAAGAAATTACTCGCAAATAGCTGCACTACTATTTGAAATTAAAAAAGATGATAAGTTTGAATAGTGCTAAAATCAAAATGGAGCATTTTTAAAAATGAAGCAATATTTAGAGGAAAAAGTCATATAGAAGTTTCCAAACTTTTAAAAATAATTTTGCTTTAAATGAACGCTTTAGAGATAAGTATGGGTGGAATTTTGACGTAGGAAATCAAAAATGGATCTTAAAAAATAGATTTTTTTATTAGTAAAAACTTAATAAACGTTAAAAAAATTGTTCTAAAACTGAGAAGGAAGTCGGAGCGATATTTTGGTGCCTGGATAAGTTGAACAAATTTCTTCTAGGGAAAAGTTTTTAATTTATACAGATCACAAACATTTGATTTATTTACATTAATGCAAAAACCTTATCGGGAAGAGGAGCAAGCTGACTTTATAAATTACAGGAATATGATTTTGAAATAAAATACAAGACTGCAAATGAAACTAAAATTGCAGATGCCTTATCAAAAAGTTTAATTGTAGTAAAAAAAGTAATGATACATTGTTATAATAAAAGAAGTTGAAGAAGAAATTTAAGAAAAACTTAAGTTATTTTTAAAAAACAAGATAGAATGTAATGATCACTAAATTCTCAAATCAATCTGGTACTAGCGAGAAAATTCTCTTAGTGTACGAAACGGAAGATTATATCATACATCGGAAAAAGGAAATAGAATTTGTGTTAGCATAAGAGTCCTGTGATTGTCGTTGATCAAAATCATATTTAATCTGGTCATTTTGGATTTGAGAAATGTTACGAATGATATCTAAAGATTATTTCTGGTCAAAAACGTAAATCAACATTCCTGAGTATGTCAAGAACTGTGAAATATGTATTATGAATAATTACAAACCAATTCATCATGCTGAAGTAAAAAATAGGACAAATTCTAGTCTATTAGATTATTGGTCAGTTGATTTTGTTGGACCATGACCTGTCTCTAATAACGAAAATAGATTTTTGTTTGTAGCTGGAGAAAAATTCAGTAGATAAGTGCAAGTATTTCCAAATCCTACACAGTCTGCAAAATTTTTATGTCAATGTTTGGTAAATATTATAAGTCATTAGGGTTAGAAAAATTATTATATCAAATCTTGGAACACAGTTTCAATCCCAAGTAGTTGCGGAGTTTTGTAAAGATCATGTAATCAAGAAAGCAAGAATAACAACGTATAATCCCAGTGTGATGGGCTAGTAAAAATAATAAGCAAAACACTTAAAGAAAGAACTCTATATCTGCTAGCAGAAAAGAAAATTAATAATAAAAGATGGAATCAAGTATTAGAATTATCACTTATCGCAATGCAAACGGCAATTTCTTTGCCTGCGGGATATAAACCATTAATCAGGAAAACTTATGAGAACAAACCAATCAAACACAAATAGGGAAGGATGAAGATGTTGGAGAAATTAAGAAAAGTGTAAACGATCAAAATAAAAAATCAAAGTAAGAGATGAAAGAATACTATAATCGAAGTAAAAGTAAGAAAGAAATAAATATTGCGCAAAAAGAATACATTTATGTTAAACATCAAGAAAGAATTAGATCACTTGACCCTAGACTAATAGGCGCTTTTATAGTGAAATAAAAGTCAAGCCAAAAAACATTTATCCTGGAGAAAGACCAGAAACTAATTCATATCAACAGGAACAGAATTGTTGGCTATTGGACCGAGCAATGTAGGGCTGGTTTGCAAACACACACACACACACGTATAAATGGTGTATAGCGCAACATTCTTATTCAAACAATTTCAATTAAATGACTAATAAATATTTACAAAATTGTATTTTACAGCTTTCTAAAACTATAATTATACATTTATTATATAAATAAAAGGAATTAGCTATAAAAATTTGATTAAATAGAATTCATGTACAATTGCAATAATTATTCAAATAACAAATTAAAATAAATATTAAGTTATTGTTAATTAAATCATTATTTTATATATTTTACATATTAAATTTGCCATTTTAGATATAAAATAAACAAAAAATAATAATACAATAAACTTGATTTTTATATAATACACCAAGTTCAGTTTGGATTTAAAAACAAATTTTAGTATGATATTTAGATCTAATTTCTCCAATTATATTTTGGATGTTTGAAAAAATATTGTTTTGAAATATTGTACTTAACATTAATAGAATATAAAATTTTTACTAAATCATTTAAATTAACCACTATAGCATAAAAAAACATCATTTGAATATATTTTATATACAAATTTAATATTTTTGAGAAAAGGATACTTTAAATTTACAAATAAAAAAAAATTAATCATTTTTATAAGATTAATAAGTTTTCTTAAGTAAAAAAATCATTATTCAATAAAATATTTAAATTTTTAATAATATATTATTTAATTTCTTATTTAAACTTATCTCATTTATAAATATCTAAAAACAAAAATTATATAACTTAGTAATAACTTTAGGTATAAATAATAACAAATATATTAGTAAGATTGAAGTAATAAAATGTTCAATAAGAAATATTTAAAACTAAAAACCCACCTTTATCACTATATTCATACCTTTTGATGATTAAAAGTTATAAAATAAATGTTCAATTAAAACAATACTTTATAAAATTTTATCATGTTCATAAATTTTAACTATTTCTTCAATCAAATTCATAAAAAGAGTATAATTGAAATATTTTCGAAGCACAAATAGTTTATTTTCTTAAATAATTTATTAAAAAAATGATTTACATATCATTACAATCTTTTTTAATTTCTTAGATGACAATTTTAAAATAAATCCTTATTAATTAATACCGTAAGATATAAATGAAATGTATATATGTATAAGATTATGAATTTAAGAATCATAGAAATTAAAAATATTGGTTAGAAATATAAAAGTTATTTGCCTATAATAAGAAAAGTGTCTTTAGATTTTTGTATGTTAAAATTATAGTTAGGAAAAGAAAATTAAAAATTTAGAGAAGAGGGAGAGACTTAAGAAACTAACTAATAAAATCAAGATTTTATAAAGAAAATATAATTAAAATTTTGCAATATTATTAAAAGAAATCGGATCAAAACTTATTAATAACTTTTTAGTTACAGTTATTAAAGTTACAAAATGAATAAATAAATTGTTGCTAATGCTGTATATATAATACAACTAATCTCAAATTTAATTAGTTTTTTCTCTCTCATAAATTAGTTAATCAATAAATTTTTGAAAATATTTTATAGATGAAGTTGATGTTTTTGCTTTATTAAAAGAAAGAAAGGAATATTAATGATGGCTTCCAAAAGAATAAATCAAGTAAATGAATTATGAACATGAATTATTTATGTATATTGAAGAATATAAAACTTTTTAACTTTATTTTTATAAAACCAAAATGATATTTTTAGTAAGAAATCATTCTTTCAATTTAGTACAATTTATAACAAATTTCATCATATTTATAGTTAAAAAATTGAATATTAGCCAAAAATAATGTTTGTTTTCATAATATAATAAAATGTAATTAATTATTCAAAAATTAATATATAATTCCACTTTTTCATGTATTAATTCTGTTTTTATGTATACTTATAGAAATAAAGTTTAGTTGCATATTAAGAAATGAATAAAAATTGTAAATTCTAAAAAAATTTATGTAAGCAATTATAAGTAATTAATTATATTTAAGTTATAAAATATTAAATAAGAATGCTGGCATTTATAATCATAAAAAAACAAATAAAATTGATGAAAATTATAATTAAAATTTATTACACTTTTTTTAGTTATGTTTTTTGTAAAAATCTGTAATAATAAACAATTAATATTATTATACAGTAAAATAATTAAAAATTTAGGAAATATACACTCTATAGTTTTAAAAAAAAATAATCATCGCTACTGAGAGACTCTGTTTAATTTCGAATGTTTCTCATTAATATGATTCTATCTAATTATACTATAATAGATTAATTTTTAAAATTATATAAATTATTAATTAAATTGAGTTTTTATCTTCTTTATAGTATTACTTAAAATACGAAAAATTATTATATAAGGTAATAGATGTGAATTTATATCCTATTAAGAATAACTTATTTGTATAATCGTATTATAGATCTAGAGCAGAGGTGTCCAAACTTTTTATTTCGCGGGCCATTTCGGCGATTTAATTCGTCAGTGGGGGTTAAGCATTGTACATATTTAAGTTAAAAACAATTTTAAGAAAGGTAGCTCGAATTTTTTTATAGTAAATTACGGCTCCAAAAATGATATATAAACTTTTATTAAATATACAGTAAAAATAATTCAGGTAACCTTTAATGGGAATGGTGGAACTGGGATTTTTCCCAGATAGTTTCTTCAAAGTTCAGATTTAGATCTGAAACGCCAATAATTAGCAAC
>CAKKLC010005630.1:11855-26090 GCA_918559645.1 Ceratonova shasta | reverse complement strand
ATCATTGATAAGAGAATAATTAACTAACCCCCTCAGAGTACGGCAGACGATACAAGGTTTATGCAAAGGCAAAAGTTGGTTGTTTACACAAAAACCAATAATTTCATAATCTGAAGTAGTTGTTAGAAATTAAAGAATTTTTTTCTCATAGAGGTTCATTACTCGCTTGTGCATAATTTTATTAATATTTAGTTTTTAAAGTACTCGGTATTTTAATATTGCAAAATTTATGATTAGCATATATTATAAAATCCCTACGTAGGCTTTTATAATACATGCTTCATTTTGGATCAGATCTTGACAATTTAAGGTTATTTATTTATCAGAGTCCAGAACAGATATTTAAAATAAATTGCATTAAGGAAAGATCAAACAATTTTTCTTGCATTCTATATAAATAAACAAAACCGAAAAACAACTTCAATATGTGTTGAAAGAAGCGTTTCAATATTAAAGAAATTATTAGCATATGATCGAAATTTTGTAAAAGATAATAGTAAATTACTTATTTGCTATTTTAACTCTATAGAAGAGTTTCGCGAAGATAAAGAGTAGGATTGCGAAAATTTTGTTGATAATAAATAAAATAAATATGGTTTAATTAAAAATTATTTTATTTTTTTATGTAGTAATATAGTTAAAAATTTTTGCAAATTTTTAGTTGCTTTAATTATAAGCTATTATAATGAGGTAAATTTTGAAAAATTAGTGATTTTTACGATTTAAAACTAAAATATATTTTTATGATTGATTGCCAGTCTATAGTATTTATAGTAAGTATTTTTTTTAATTGATATGAATAAAACATCTAATTAAAATTAATCGTTTGTATATTCTAGTTATATTAATACTATGTGCACTATTGTTGACAATTCATCCTTCTTATTAATTTAGGTCTAAAATCGTATACCTTATTTATGATTTAATGAAATTTTACGTGCTTATAACAATAATAAAAGAATAATTTCAATTTCTAAGATTTTTTATGAACAATTTGATAGTGGATTATTTTGATGCATTTTTGGCAAACATAGAAAAGATTTATGGCAATTATTATATTTTTAATCAGCACTATTAAATTATTACTTAAATATATTCTGGAATTATATGAGAAACTTTATATAAGTTCAATACGATCAATCTGAAACCCTTTAGAATCAAATTGAGTTGTAAACAACAAGTAGTAATGATTTGATAATTTGCATTAGTGTAAGCTTTTTTGTGATGTTATTGACCTTCAATGAAGTTACAAGAGCAATGGATCGAGCTAAAATCAAACAGTAAAACAAATAGTAAAGATTGTTCTAATCTCCTGGTTATTATGACCAAAATTTATCAAGTTGGTTACCTTTTTGGTTCATGCCAGTTATAGTGCATTTTATTAATAAGAGCGAATTTTATTTGTTTGAATAAATGAGAGCTAAAAGTTTAAGAATAATTATTTATTAAGGTAATAAAAACATTCAACCTCTTTTTTTTTTGATTTTGTAGTGCCATAGAAACTAAATAAAAAATTGATGATTTTGTTCCTGGTTAATATCTGTGTTCTCGTAAGAGAGCTTTTATTCTTGACCACAATCCCTCTATATTTTGCGTGTGCACGGCTGGATTTTCCTGATTTACAAAGTTGTAGATGTGATTTAGCGTTTCATGCATAAGTTGTTATATTCTGAAAAGGGCCTTACTCTATGCCCTCCAATTGTCTGTTTAAATTATTGTGCCAGGAATTACATTTTCGGATATCACTGACATAATTGTATCCATGTTTTTGTTTTCAATCGGGCCTATAAATGTTTTTTGGGTTTGCCTTTCAACTCCAGCTATGAACCAATTCCCATTCATGAATCTTACATGGTTATATTTCCATTTGAAAAAGAGAATTTTATCGTTCTCTACAATTTTTTGTGATCCATCAGGATTCAAGCTACCAATTTTCTCAATTGAATCAGTGATAAATTCGCAGAAAACTTCACGAATGACACTGAAATATTCGCCAACTTTATTTCTTTTTATTTCCAAATCGTAGGTTATATCGACATAGGAAACTCCGTTAAAATATTTTTACATGATCTTTAAAATAGATTAGAGATCTAGTCTATTCCCTCATAGAAGCTATTTAAACGGACACTAAGATGTTTTACATAGTTTACTACATCCAAAAAAAATCCATCTTTTGCGGACTTACGAATCCTAAATACAAGATTCTTTAAAGGTGTGCACCCAGTAAATAAACTTTCATTTTGTATTAGTCTTTTATCCACAAAAAACTTATTCTTGGCAATAAAGTTAGCCATAACCTGTTCTAAAAAGTTCTCGGTTATTCTCAATTCCATTATGTTATTATTTGATATGATTTTACGTTCATCCACAATTCTGTATGAGCCCTTTCTTCTTGCGTTTTTAAGCGCTATTTTTTCAAAAAATAAAATGCGCTATAACTGGCATGAACGCCTTTTCAATCATGATTATAAATTTTTTGCTATTTTAATTATTTCATTATTTTGCGAAAAATAATATCTTTAAGAATTCTATTAATTAAAGGTTAAGGTGTCATCCAAAAATTTAGAAAACCTAAATTTTACAAACTGCCCTAAATAATAAGTAAATGAGATTTCTAGTATTAAATGCTTGAGAAATATATACATAAAATATATTTATTGTTAAAATTAAAAGAATTTATACTAGCTGCAGAAGTATAGAGAATTATTTGGATGTAATTATTATTTTTCAAATTTTAAATAAAATATGGTCATAGTTTATTAGAAGTTCGTTAGAAAAACAACTAAGTAGATTTTTATAAAAGTAGTATTAATCAGTGTAGTAACCCTGCAAAAATCTCAAATAACCCTATCAGACTAAAATTTTACAAAACAAGGTTCTTACAAACAAACTTGGACGGAATTGGATAGGTGATGAAACATCATATAATGTTTATAAAGAAAAAGATAATTTAACAAATAATAAAATCATTTAATTTAAAAATGAACAAATAAAAATATACAAAATTAGAAATATTTATAACTCACATTTATTTAGAAAAATTAATTGTTTCTATTGCTTTATAGTATCTTGACTTATTCGATATCATTACATCAAAGATATGTTGAAGCCTTATATCTCTTTTTTTTATTTTATTTTCTTTAAATCTCGTCGCGAAATTAACATTCTTCATATACAGCATGTTTACTTTTTCTGTTGTTTCAAAATCCACTATTATATTTTCAGCTTTTTTGAAAGGTCTAGTCAATAAATATTTTAGCTGAGGAGAATTTTTCATTACTTGATTCCTCCAGACTTTAAAATTCCCATTTGCAACAAAATAAATCTCATTAAAGTCAATTGTTTTAATAACCCCTGGGAAATTTACAGATTTAAAATGGCATAGATCTCTATGATAATTTAAATCTTCTTCTGTATCAAAAAACTAAACTTTAATTTCTTTTACCTTAATACAATTCTTCACCCCACATTTAACAAGATGAATTGAGTTAGTATGAGCTATATACCGATCTATATAATTTAATTTCTTTAACCATTTCTATTAAAGAATTTATTACAAATATCACACTTGTAAACAACATCGACAACAGAACTAGGATCTAATTTTTTTTTAATTAATTACTTAAAGGAGTAATTCTTAAAAGACTCCCGTATTTTTTCCAATAAAGCCAACAGTATTTACAAACGTAAATTTTAGCTTTTAAATTGCTTTGAAACCCCCGGTTACTCCATAAAAACCAATGTTTTAGACCTTTACAACCACAACTGTGACAACAAATGGGTTCCTCCCTAAATTTTTTTGCTACTGATCTATCACTAGATCTAGAACCATCAACAATGTGAGGAATATCCATTGAGCTAAAATTAACTTTGTCATACTAGCTGGATTTAATAGATAGCCTTATTTTTTCATCATTTTTATTAGACTTAACACGTTCAAAAATATTAACCTTTTCATTTTCTTCGACTGTTTTATAGAGATAATAAAATTCAATTAGCTGCTCCATTGTTTTCCAAGGCAACTAAGACTCGCAAATTCAAAAATACAAATTTTTTCAGAATAAGATGAAAATTTCTATCAAACTGTTGGAGTCCTTTTCGAAACATTTCAACATCACCTAAAATAAATCTTATTATACCTTGTGGCCAATCGTCAAATACATCATGTATAATTAAGTAGTTTCCCTTATTTAAATCATCCAAAGCATTTTGCATACACTTTTCCAAATCATAGTTGTTATTATGTAGGAATTCATGAGCAAAAAGCTTAAAATATCGTAAAAACAGACTTTAAGTGAATCCCTACTGGAAACTTCCAAAACTTCTTGAATCTCATCATAACTATTAGAAAAAGAATTATCGATCATTCTGGAATAAGAACTCAAGGTCCTGGATATAAAACACAATTTACCCAAAAAAATTAGATAATTTTTCAACGTCATTGTAATTTGAAATTTTATTTGGGGACCAAATCAAAGTCTCGTAATTGGCTGAATTTACCAAATTATGGTGGCGATGATCAATCTCAGGTAGTGATAATTGATGTTTCTCTCCAATTGAAGGCTCGTTCCCTTCAATACTCGCTTTTTTTGTTTCGTTATCAAAAATAACCGAAAAGTAAAATACGTCCTTAAAATGCTTAAAATATACATCATGATTAACATAATCCTCTAATGAATCCAGAAACGTGTATCTAAAAACCTTGCAGTGTCCACTTTATATTTTAAAAATAAAATACCGCAAGTTTTTGAGACTTACTTTAACATCCATTCTAGAGTCATTTGAGCGAATACTAATTAATTGCCGCATTCTTACAAGATGAACTTGAGTCTTGGTATACTTTTTTTTATCAGCCTCCCAAGAAAATGTATGATCCATGGAACCGTGTATTCCCATAACATTATCTATTTTCTGTAAATAAGAATCAGCAAAATCTCGCCTCCTTTTAAAAATAATAATTCTAGCATCATTAGAACTGTTTTGGGAAATTCCAGTTATTTTTGCTATGGAATACGGCTGTAACGGGTCAATTTCAACATAAACAAAATCTTTTATTATAAAATCTTACCTCCCTGTTGATATTCAACAGGAATAACTTTATGGCCCATATTATATTCTCTATGCTCGTAAGATTTCGGTTCAAACGGTCCTAAGTGTAATTTAACGCGCCAGTTATATTTTAGATATTAATTTTTTTTAATTTATTTTATAAATTAATAATTTAATTTTTAGCTAGATTATTTATGTGGATTAGTATTAATCTTTGAAGCGAAAAGCATTTTATAACTGTTTTGTTAAGTATAACACCGCGCATGCCTGTGCAACAATATTGTTACACTAACAAAAATATTGAATCTCATAAGGATAATACGTTCTTAATAAAATCAATTTCAGTTATTTGGTATTGTTTCTTATAAAATTTAAGACTGATTTATTTGTTATTTTGGAATAGACATTAATTTTGTACGGATGAGGTTGAATCATCAAATTTTAAAAATGAAATACCCGCTTGGCTAATTTTTACTTTGAAGGACTTTTTGGGTAGTTTTCAGAATAATGGCGACTAAATTTTTTTATCACTATTACAATGATAATATAGACGAATTATTCCTTTTTGAGCATATTAATTAGCTCAATGACACCATTAATTGCATTGAGTTTGTAAGAAATTTAAAACTATTAAAAAATGATGTTTTTATCAAATTTTTAATTATGAAGATTACAATTAAGCATCATTGTAAGGACGGTTTCGTATTTAAATGTACAAATTGTATAAAGAAGGTCTCAATTCGATCCGGATCTTTCTTCGAAAATTCATCACTAACCATTAAACAAATATTTTCAATTATTTTATATTATACGAACGACATTTCATGCTACAAGACTATAAAAAAACAATGCAACATAGGTATTTCCAGAACGGTGTGAGATTGGATTAATTTTATTAGAGATATCTACTCAAATTATTCCGAAAATAATCGAGAAATGATAGGCGTTTATAGGACAATTGTACAGATTAACGAGCTCTTAACTTTTTCCAAGATATACAATGTTGGTTACTAATCGAATTATATTTCAAGGAAGAATTATCGCAAATCAAGATTACTGGATTGTAGGGGGGATTCGATTTACTGGAAAAATGTTTATGGTACTCACTAATGTTAGAACCAGGCAAGTACTGGAAAACATAATTTGTAACAATACTGTTGGTCGTGAAATTATTCATACAGATGGTTGGGTGGGTTATAATAGATTATCAAATCTTGTATACAACTATTTCTCTTTGTAATCCATGATAGGCAATTTGTTGCTGATGACGGAACTCAAACTCAATAGATTGAGTCAACATTGAATGCTTTTAAGAAGAAATTTAAAGATATTTCAAACAAATCCTCAGAAATCAAGCGAAGGAAATAAATCAGAGTATATGTTCAAAAAAATGTTTTGTGAAAGCTTATTGAAGCATACAATTCTTGCTATTAATTCATTATATCATTAATTTTTTTTGTGATAAGCATAATTCGCCATCATTCCAAAAACTACCAAAAAGTTCCCCGACCCTTCCCAATGTAAACGTTTTACTACCTGTTTAATATATTGAGAGATTTTAACATTAACTAATAGAATATAATGAAAAAGTATATAATATCGGATACAGAATATATTAATATATACTTTTCTTAAATATAAAAACATAAAAATAATGAATAGAATGAATTTCAAATTTTATATAATAATTTTATAGTATTCATTAAAATAGAATTTTATTTTAGTATAAAAAATTCGTGTATGGATTAGGGAACGTTCGAAAATTACGTAATGCTTATGGGGGGAGGGGATCTGAAAATTTGTGTCATTTTGTACATGGGGTAGGTGGTATACAAATTTGTTACGTAACAGAATATTTTTACTCAACTGAAAAAATATTTACTTCAACATTAATGATTCAAAAATTTCTTCTGCATCATAAATTTTGTTGAAGATTTATATAAGCGGCTGATACCTGTCTTAAAATCTTTAAATTAAATTTTTAGGTATATTTTTAAGTGTTTTAAGAGATAAATAGTTAACATTAAGCTAAATTTTATCAGTGTCCTGCTGAATGCGGTAAAAACAACTTTAAATAAACTAAGTGAATCAAAGAAGATAGAGTTGGCTTTCAGGGTTTTAATTTCAAATTGAAAACTCAGCAACCATCTTTAATTTTTTTTTCAAAACAAGATTGAATTCAGGATTGAATTTAATAAATTTTTGAAGGTTATCGTCATCTTTTTACAATTTTTAAGTATAGTTATTATTTTAAAAATCGTTTTAGTTTGATTTTGCATGAAAAATTTAGCAAAATTTACTGTTTTGTTGCTAAATATTAAATTTAATTTTAAATCAATTTAATTTAGAAAAAATGTCTGAAAAAATAGGATTGTACAAAAAACTCTTTGAGGCGTTCAAACGAGTGTATCCAACAAAGTCTGCAAAGCAAAATCAAGATGATTGCGTCATTTTTTGGAACCAGCAAAAGCATCATCCTAATCTTAAATTGTACGTCAAAAATAAGAATGTTCATTTGACGGAAGATGAGAGTCGCAGAAAGGGAGCATTTAAATCATTCTTTAGTTCATCATCAAGCTCAGCCAAATCAGCGCCAATACGATTACATTCATCTTCATCTGTTGTCAAAATCAAAGATCTAGAAACTGTTCAGGTAGTCTCAAGAACTGCAAGCAATGAGCAAGAAAAATCTTCAGCGGCTCCTAAACAATAATAAATGGCCAATAAAATTCAAATTTTAAAGTCAGAGATTCTTTAGCTTCGATTGAGAAAACAGAGTGGATAATTGACAGATATTAAAGCAATTTTAATGAAACAGAAGAAAATAGAGCTCGATGATACTAAGAAAAAGTTAAAAGGACTGAAAGATAATGCTGCTTGAGTAAAAACACATCGTGATCAACAAAATCGAAAAATTGATTGACTAAAAGCTTCAAATCCTGACATCCTTGCATCATTTTCATCAATTATGAAAAAAGAAAGACTAACAATTTTTCAAAGTCAAATCAACTTGCTCTCTACTCTCATTGATATTGCTACTTTTGGTACCGCGGCGAGTGATACATGACGAAATGAAATTTTGCGATCCATTAAAACACTAGACGAGCTTTTGGTGGAACTGAAAAACTGTGGAATTAATGTTAGTCGCTCGACTGTATACTATCACATACAGGCTAAAAATTCCAAACCCATCGATCGAAAAAAGCGCAGTGAAACGGTTTTAGTGAGATTGAATAAAGCTATGAACGAAATCAACAGAAGTCATCCCAATGGAAAGTTTTGCTCTACGAAATTACACAATCTTTGTTCAATTAGCATCTTTTTTGGGTCCAAGTCAAGTGTTAATTATTTCACAGGATGATAAAGCCAAAGTTTCTTTGGGAGTTACTGCAGCGAAGACACAAACACTTATTTTAATGCACATGAAGTATCAAGTTAGATTTCCAGACCATGATTTTGCTGTTTCCAATAAACATAAATTGACTCCATCAGTCTATGCAGCTCTTGAAGATAAATCAAATAGTTATGGAGATCTAAAAGCAGTGACATACTCGGGTCCAACTTACATTGCAATAAGATCCTGGAAACATTCCGCTTCGACAGCATATTCTCATGCCAATGATTTGAAACACTTGAAAGAGTTGGAACATTTTGAGAAGTTTCTAAAACAATATTATGAAAAGTCAAAATCAGTTTTAAATCAGCTTGTAAATGGTGGCCCTGATCAAAATTTACGATATCAAAAAACAATCGATATCGCCGTCGATAATTTCATTAAGTACAAATATGATGCATTATTCATAGCGACAAACGCCCTTGGACGTTCAGCATTTAATCCCGTAGAAAGACGCATGGAACCTCTGTAAAAAGAATTATATAGTGTTATTCTTCCATACGAAGAATTTGGATCTCTCTTAAAGAATGGACAAACAGTAGATAAAGATTTGGAACTAAAAACTTTTAATCATGCAAGATCGATGTTTGCTAAGATATTTTTAAATGTAACCATAGATTGCCATCCTACAGTAGCTGAGTTCATTAAACCAGCCGTCTCAGAAAGTGATTAATTCAAGTTCACACATAATGATGAACAATGGAAAGGTAATCAAGTTCGATAATCGCAATACTTTCTACAATTTGTCAAATTCCATGATGTAAAATGCTGATTTCAATTGGAAATTGTTTGAAAATGTTCCTCATCGTTTTCTTCCTCCATTAATTCCATTTTTATAAGAAATGGAAAGTTTTTACTTCAAAGCAGCTGATAATGAAAACGGCAAATTCTCTAATCTATCTCAATCGATTATTTGGTCTTCTAGTGAGCTGCCTTACAATCTTTATCTTTCAAGTATTCAAAATCAAATTGAAAAGAGAACCTGCAAGGATTGTTGACTTTACGTTGCATCAAGTGAGCTTCTAAAGAATCACCTTAGAAATGTTCACAAAAAGTCAAAAAATGTGTCAAAAATCAAACCAAAAAAAATTATCTCATTATAGAAATGAAGAGATTTAGTTGTTGTGGATGAGGAACCGGAGTAGATGAATCAAGAAGACGTTGAAGGTAGAAATTTGATCATCACTGAAGCTGAAGAACCATTTGAAATACCTTTAGTAGTCACTTGAATCAAAAATGAATGTTCCATGGGAGAATATATAATAAAAGTTACTTAGTTTCATAAAAAAAATTTTTGAGTGAGTTACATTACACTAGGGGGAGGGAGAGTTCAAGAATTTGTTACACTTTGTAACAAGGGATAGGGTGGGTCCAAAAAACTAGTTTTTTGTATTACTTAATTTACGAACGTTCCCTTATAATGAAAGCTCATCTTCATCGTATTATTAGGATAACATAAATTCCTTGAATGAAATAAAAATTTTTTTAAGCATAAAGAGGTCAATTTTTTTCAATTTATAAAGTATCTTTTGTAAAAAATAAATTATGGTTTTTCAACAGATTTTAAACACCATTTGATTCTAATAAAAGATTTTTATGATACATATGAAACAGATGAATTTTACAATTTAAACTTAATCAATATGTTTTGAAGTAAATGTTATCAAATTTAAATAAATATTAAATTCAATTCAATAAGAATAAAAATAAAATGAATAAAATTTACCGTAAATAACAATTATCAAATCATTCAAAAGAAATTTATCTTTAAAATGAATAACAATAGTTAGCCTCAATTAAATATACATTAAATAAATATAGAGATAATTTTTTGTTTTAAATTTATATAACAATAATTTAAATCTTGGTTTAAATAATTTATTCAAATATATTAAGAAAAAATAATAATATTAAATTCTTATGAAAATATAAATACTATTAATTAAAAAATTAATTTAAAGTTTAAAAAGTTTTTTTACTTTGTATATAGCTCTAGATTTGTATTAACTTTTTTTTTATATTTAATTTGTTTCTGTTCCAAAAAATATATTTATAATGAATAACTATAATTGGGTTCTAATTAACATAAAACTATAAAATTCAAAATTGTATCAAAATGAAAAGTGTATAAATTTTTAAGGAATTAGTTTAAAAATTTCTAATTCTACATGTATATTTTATTTAGATTCTATGTTTTAAATATAATTTTTATTAAGTAATAAAAGTGATCAAGAATAAATTTAATCAAATTATATATTACCGTAAAATCGCGTAAATAGGTTGAATTCGCAAAAAAGCCGCAGCTAAATTTTTCCTAAAAAACTCACTTTTTTATAAGATAAGCCGTGGTTTATCTGCGCCATTTTACGGTAAGTCAAAATTGCAAGAAAAGTGGAATAGGTGGATAGTAAATGAAACATATTAACTTACAATAGGTGGTGCAATTAAAAGGACATCTAATACTAAATTATGTCAATTGAGCATTGAATCAGGGGACAATAGATTGTGTTAAAAGTAGTTGTTATAAAGCACATAATTTACATTCCACAGGAAAAGAAAATTAAAATCATAAGATAGTTTAATTTACCGATAATTTAGTGGTTGACTTAGATAGCATGTGAAATACCCAGGAATTCGAGTGGTTTGAATAAACATTTTAACATGAATTTTGATTTCTTAAATATCACAGATAAGCCGCATCGCATGATTTTTTTACAGGAATAAACTTTTTGTTTCTAGATAAGCCGCGGCTTATCTGCGCGATATTCGGGTAATAGTATTTCGCAAATTTTATTAAAAATATAATAAAAGAAGAAAATGAATCAAAATCGTTAAATTGTGGAGTTTTGAGAAAATTTTTAATTTTAATTATAATGATAGTATAGTATAGTAAACTATTTCAAATAACATATTTCAAACAATGTATCTAAATATAAGTAAAATGGCTTGCCGAAAACTCGTTACAGGTTAGTTTTGGTCGTTTGGTCAACGGGTTTTAAAAGTGATAAAATGAAAATGAACATAATAAATACAAAAAATATAAAAATTTTAAAAAGAAAATTTTAGTTTCGAATGACCGCTGATTGATATTTTCTAGAAATTCAAAAATTTGTTTGATTGTATAAAGTTCTTCATTTTGAACGTACAACTTTAGATTTTTTCTTTTTTTATATGGTTTGTCCTTTGAATAATAAAATTTAAATGATTATATCTTCCAATCTAATGTTTTGTTTTCTCGGTCATTGGTCTCAATTCGTCAATAAACCTACCTTAATTTGGATTTCTAGTGTTTACGAGACTGTAAAAAACTATATGCCAACTTCGAGTAAATTTGAGGTGGTAGAAATATTATGTTTAATGCTAGTGAAGACATTCCAACATGAATTTCAAATGAAAGATTAATTTTCTGTACAAAAAAAAGTTCTCTTTAAATATTCAATAAATTCAGTAGAAATATTTGAGTTTTCAAGCTTACGTATAGAAATTTTTATGTACTCAAATTCTTCAGCTACTCTAGGTTGTTTTATATAAGGAAAATTTAGCTATAATCTGAAAGCTTTTGTAAGGCTTACATTATTTTTATATGCCTCAGAAAGTCAAAAATTTCATACTTTTTTGCAAAAGCATTGTCCATAATGCAATAGACAAACATAAGATCATATCGATTTACATAAAAAGATGCAAGATTTGATCATTGCTCTTTCAAAATCTGCAATGGCAATCTCAGGACGTAAAAAATTTCTTTCTCAGAGGAAAGAGATGGGTTCTTGATAAATCTTTTCTGTTTTTCCTTGAACTATCATAAAAAATGGAAAAAAATCTCCATACATAAACTTTGCATATTAGTAAGCTTATTTTGTTGACAGGGAGATGACTTAAAACTATAATCAAGAACAATGAACTTAAGATACTTTATATGTAGTAAATTCATCAGAAAAAATATATAACATATCTATTTTGAGAAGTAACTGTAGAATTAAACTCTACAAATTTTTGCCATTTGAAAGTTAGTTGTAGCGATAAGGGAATTTCAACATTTCAACTAGTAATGTAATCATCTATAAAGTTTCTAAGCTTTCTTCTATAATATATAATATTTTTAAAATGAGGTAGCTCAGAAAAATTAAAATTGCCTAATTTAGCAAATTCAGATGTAAAAATAGAAGTAAATCCTTCATTAGATTTCCTACATCCATAAATACTCCTTTTGCCTGCAATAAAATCATACTTTTTACCTAAATTAAACACACAACTGTGTTTTCCCTTCTTAATAGTGGGAAGGGTTTCATTAACTATTAGAACAAATTATGTACATTTTCTGTAAATGCACCGCCATCTTATTTCGTTTATTTATTTTTTTGAGAATAAATAGAAATAAACACCTAGTTGAACAATTTGACTACCTCTCTGCCTTCTAAATTATTCCTTTAGAGGTGAATATTTACAATTTTTTAAATTTTCGTTGAAAAGTTTCGGTCTGACGATTATAAAGATTTTATTTTAATAAACTAAATTTTAAAATCATACTATATATATAGTAAAGAATTTTATTTATACAAAATATAAAAAAAAATTCCAAGATGGAAAATCTTTTGAATATAAAACTAACGAATATCACTTATTAGTATGACTACCCATATTAGTAAGACCAAGTTAATTTTAAAAATACTTACACTATTAAATAGTATTACTAAAAATATAATAAATTATTAAAAAAAAATTTTTAATAAATTCTTTTTTTATTTTTTTACAAAATAGATTTATACTCGTACGCTTATAAAAAAAAATTTCACAATTCATTTCAAAAAAGAAGTTGTTTCCTACAAGGAGCTTGTAAATTAATACTAATTAAGCTAAAAATTATTTTTCTGAAAAAGACAATTGTTTTTATAATCAATATATATTTCAGAATTGGTTTTAGATCAAATACGCTATTATAACCCAAGCCTTATTAATGAAAGGTGTTCAGATGCACGTAGGAAGCTCTTAGTTGGAACGCTGGAGATAATTATCTTTAAATGAAATTGTCAAAATAAGCATAATGAAGATAAAAGTTACAAAAACTTTTATCTCTGATCCTGCTTCAATGCTTGATGAGCAGAACAACGTTGATCTTAAAACTTCCAACATTTTAATTGATAGCTTTAAAAATAAATAAATTTTCACGTAAAAAGATAACAAACTTTACAACTTTGAATGACTAGCTATTAATTGGACTTAGCATCATATACATGAAATAATATCCCAAATATTGAATTATACAAACATCTTTTATGGATGAAACAGGTGTCTATTTTAAAGATAGTAGGACTTAGTCCATTGATTTAAGAGATCTAAATCATGTAATTATGAAATCAACTGGATTTACTTCTATGAGAGTCACAGTAGTTATTTCAGTTTAGGCAAATGTAAGAAAAGCTACACCTCTTGTAATCCCTAAAGGTAAGAATTCGTCCGTAATTAATTTATTTAACAATATTTTTGAATAACTGAAGAAAAAGCATGCATAAACCAAGACTTGATGATTACCTATTTTAATATTATGTTTTCGTTGTTTGATGAAAGTCCAGGCAGATTTATTGTACGGATTCTTGTCGGGCGCATATTTGGAAGAAAGTAAAAGAGCACTGTACAAGAAGAAATATTGAAATAGTTGTAATACCCGGTGGACTAACTTCACATTTACAAGCAGGTGATATTGGAAGTTTTAAAGAATGAAAGGATAAAATTTCTATTTTTATAAATATCTGGCAAAAAAATCTGATGAACTAGATTACACTAAGGAAGGAAAT
>CAKKLC010005630.1:803-11840 GCA_918559645.1 Ceratonova shasta | reverse complement strand
GCAAAAGCACCAAGTCAGGTACTTGTAAATCAATCGATTTATAGTTTAAGGTATTTTTTTCTAATCAAAATATTCTAAATTCTATTCTCAAGGCAGGATTGTCCAAGGATTTTAATGATTGGAATAGATCTAAACATGATACATACGGAGAAATATTTCGAAATGATTTTATTGTATTTATGCATGATAGTTAGATCCCTAAGTAGTATTATCTTTTGTCGAATCAGATGTTTTTAATTTAAATGATTAATAATAATAGTTTAAAATATTAATTTTTTTTGTTTTTTTTGTACCAAATAATATGACTTAAATCTAAAAATAATTTAATAAAAATTTTTTTATTTGTTCTTTTTGGCGATATCCGTTAGTAAATAATTTAAAAATAATGAATTAACTTTTTAAAATGTTTTATCCTCTAAGTTCCTTGATCTAATAATATTAATTATTGATTAAATTAATTTAATTGTCAAAACTATTAATTAAAAGATATTTTCGAAAGGTCCCATACATAAAGAAGTTTCATATAAATATTTATAAAAGTAATTAAAACAATTGTTTTAACTTAATTTTTTGAATAATCTAATAATTAAATAAGTATATATTTCTCATTTTATATCTTATTGTATTCATAATTCCATTTTCAAATATTAGACTTTGGAAAATTAAATATCAATTTCAAGAAATAAATCTACAAATTTAATTTAAAAGAGGAATCTTTTTTTAATCATGTTTTCAAAAGCTTTACTAATTTTAATTTCATATCTTTTTTTTTAGTAGGTTAATTAGCGATTTTTTGTTGTAAAATTAATGATAAATATTCTTTATTTTCATTTATAACATATAAAATTCATATTTTTATTTAATTCACAAAGAAATCTTAAATAATTAATAATTCCAATTAAATATTAATAATTTAATAAAAAATAGAAAACATTTTTTTGTAATAAAAACTATAAAATAATTAATTTTTTTTGTTTATAATTTTAATAAGATATAACATTTAGTTGTATTTAAAGTCTCAAAGTCCTTATAATTAAAAGTAATTGAATTATTCATAAAATTTTAGATAAAATATTTAAACACAAAATATGAAAAGAATTCAAAAGGTAGAAAATGAATTTGGAAAATGAAATATTTTAATACTATAAATAAATTATTATTTATAGTATTATAAATAAAAGCGATTGCAATAAACAACGTTTCTGTCTAAACAATAAAATATTATCAAAAAATTTAATATTATTAATAGTATCTACTATTAATTAAATAAATATTATCAAAAAATTTAATATTATTAATAGTATCTACTATTAATTAAATAAATATTATCAAAAAATTGAATATTATTTATAGTATCTACTATTAATTAAATAAATATTACCAAAAAATTAAATATTATTAATTGTATCTACTATTGATTAAATAAATATTTTCAATTTACAAAGATATTTTTTCCTTCTTTGGACAATAAAACATTTATTAAGTTTAAGTAATACAATGTTAGAATTTATTGCAACAAAAGTTGGATGTATTTTTCTATAATAATATCATAAAATTACTTTAAAATCATGCTTTTCAGCTGTAAATTTATTATAATATTTATTCTTTTCAAAAAAAGGACCAATTAAAACATAATATTTTCATGCTTAATTTTAAACTATTATTAAAAAGAAAGTTGATTATTAAATAATTACCAAAAAATTAAAAAAAAAATATATACATAACTATGTTGAAATTAATAATAATTTAAAGATAAATTTCTTTAAAATTTCTATTAAAATATTTTTATATTTCCTATACTAGGCAAGTTATAAAGACAATTTATAGATATCTTTGATAGAATTCAAAAGCCAAACTATTTATTTAAATTCCTTGGATGTAAAAAAAAATATTTAGATATGATTAGTTTCAATATATACTGCTTTTATTATAATAATTAATGAAAAAATTTTAATTATAAATCAATTCGTATTTAATATACTTATTCTACATTTTTTTTAAAGAAAAATGAAATTTCAATATATTTTTGCTTATAGTATACAAATATCATTTAATAAGAGTTTTATAAAATTTTCGTATTTTTAGATGCCTTTAATTAATTAATAAAGTTGGAAAACTCAACCAAATTATATTATAATAAATTACTTAATTAATTAAAATGTTATGAGATAAAATTTTTTATTTTTTATATTAAAACAACAATAATTGGTATATTTTAATATAAAATATTCATTTTTTAAAGTTAATAAATTTAAATTATATTCTTTTTATAAAAAATTAATGTATTCTAAAAAAATAGAATAATAGAAAAAATAACTTATAAATATGCCGTATTCATAAATAAAAGTAACTTAATTATATTAATTAGTTAGTTTACCAAATCTATCCGGATCCAATAAATATCAATTAAATTTAAAATAAATTCTAATTGTTCAAATAGTACTGGAATAATTCACTAGTCTAATTTAATTCCCAAGTATTAAATTCAGGATAATTTACCTCTTGAATTTTGCAAATTCTAATTTGCAAATCTCTTGTAACTAAACTTACAAAATAATAATTCTCTTCGGATTTATTAATGTAATCATGAAATTTATCGTTTAATTCTTATTTTGATTCATATTTGGCAATTCAAGCGGACCTTTATATTCATGAAATATTTTGAAAGATAATAATAATATAAAGTATTGCTAGTTCAGGTTTTACCGCGATAATAAATATACAAACATCTCTGACCTTTGCTTTTACATTTAAATTCAAATATTAATTTATTTCTAATCTACATTGATTGTTAAAATCTAATTAAAAGACATCAAAATTACCTATGAGGTATCTAAAAATGATTACCTTTGTGATATTTATGTTAGGAAAAGGTCTAATCTTTTATTACTATAATTGATAAATTATTTTGGCTTTCAATTACTGGTATATAATATGCAGAAAAACATTCTGCTTTTTTTACTTCTATAAATGAACCGTCCCTATTATGTCAGAAGGTAAACAAGTTTATATATTTATCACTTAAAGAACAATATTATATTTTTTTGCCTACATCATTAAATAAATCCTTTTAAGAAGGTTGAACTTAAAATGTCTGAATAATATACTGAAAATTGGAATTTTATGGAGAAAAATATCAGCTACGATTTCAGGCAAAATATATTTTTTATTTTTTTAAAGTCCATAATAGGAAACTGGTTACAACTTTAAGGCATTTTTTTAATTATCCGATACATAGCTTTTGTAACATTTGTAAATAAAATCATACTGTTTTTTTTCTGAATTATACAGGTTTACTTGGAAAATCGAAGCTATAGTTAGTTAAGAAAATTGAGGGTGGATCTTAGAAATTATTTCAGTAATATTAAGAAAAAAACTTAAACTTACAATTTTAGATAAAAAAATATCTAGCGTTTAATTAAGAATTTTTATATGCTCTGCATTAGATTAAATATTTTTTAATTTAGAAATCTTGCAGTCCCGGAATTCAAATAAAATAGGATCTTTAGAGCATTTAACATATCCAGTAGTTTGATTGTATCTGGTTTTTTGTTCTGTGACAGTAACAATACAAGTGTATTCTTTTATTATTTATGAACTTTAATGAAAATTTTCCATTTTTTTTCTGTGACAATAAAACTTTATGAGTCTTGGTAAATATAGCATATAAAAAAACTTGAAATCAAACAAATAAGTATTGAAAATTAAATTTTTAACAAAATAAATAATAATTTCAATTTTAGGAGTTAAAAAATACATGTATATACCCCATATACATGTAAAATAAAATATTTTTTTATTTTTAAATATAAAAATTTATACGAATATAAGGATTTTATTTTTAAAAATAAAAATTAAATTTTTTTTAAAATAATATTTAGTTAGTTTTATATAATAAAAACCTCAAAGTTTTGAGTAATGTACTCGTAAAGTTGGTAATTTAAATAAAATCTATGTAATGAAATTGCTTTAATTAAAAATAAAATTTTATTGATAGATTTTTTTTTAAATATCATTAATACTTCTATTATATAAAGAAATATGATTAATTTTAATTATTTTTTTTTAAAAATAAATATCATTTAATAAAATATTTATTATTTTTGAATCTTGAACATTTTTTAAATTAAATAATAAAATACTAGTTTTATTAAAAATCAATTAAATTAAGCTATTTCATAAATCTTTATGAATTCATTTAACTTGTGATTATAATGAACTTCTAAAAATAAATAATTCTATTCTATTTTTAGTTTGAAAAATTAACTAAATAAAATTAATATCTTTCCTTGACATTCTTGTTCCTATAAATTCTAATATATTTGTAATATTATCATAATAATCGATCTTATAGATTTTTTCAATTATTTAACGATCCTTAAAATATATATTATTAACTAGTTTCAAACTATTATAACAAAAATATTAAATTGCTCAAATATTTTTGTAATAAAATTTTTGAAAATAAACACGGCATAAAAAATAAACTTTTAATAGTAATTAAAATACTTATTTCAACGTATTGTTATTTTCATATAATATTCTCTATATAAAAAGAAATTTATTTTTGTCAGAAAATATATACAATTTACATATATTGTGACTTTCTTGTACATATTTTTTTTGTGAAATTATAAATTAATTAAATTTTTTAATTTAAATATAAAAAATTATAAAAATTTTTGAAACGATATTCACTCCATATTTGTATGTAATTATAGAAAAACTAAAATTTTCAATATTAACGCATAAAAAAACTTTAAGTAACAATTTTCATTTGAAAATTATATATTATATGTGGTGACTCAGACAAATTCAATATATGTATAATTAAACCCTGTAATAAAAAATGTTTGATAAAATTTTTTAAATCGTTAAAATGATAAAATTTATTGAGGTTATTAAAAAAATCTTAAAATTATACTATAACACATAGATTATGTAAAAATTGAATTTACTTTTTTAAATTCAATAAAAATATATTTGATAAATAATTGAAATGTACATTTATAGTTATAAGTCTGTTCATTAATATCTTTTTCATTATTTTTCATTATAAGTCTAAAATATAATAATTCGGTTCAATAATCATAGATTTCAGCCTATGGTCAAGTGATTCATAAAATATATTAACAAATAAAATAGAAATTTGATCATGGATTTATTAATTTATTTAATTTATTTTAATTTTTAATATTTAAAAGCTTTTAACGTATTTTTTAATGTAACATTAGATAATAACAAAATTTTACCTGAATTTTTATTTATTTCTTAAAATTAGAAATTTTTATAAATGCTTAATAAATTTTAGTTTTTTATTTTACAATATTTTTTGTTAATTAACTCTTTAGATGTTTCATTAATTTATAAAAATTTATTTTTTTATAATTTTTTACTTATAACTTTGGATTCCTTTTTTTTTCAATATTTTAATTTTTTATATGATGTAAAACAACATTAAGATAAAATCTATTATTGTTTATAACAATACATAACATTAAATATATAAGGAGATTACTTTTATATTATTTTAATAATTTTTTAATAAAGATTCATGAAAAAATATTTTTAAATATTCAAAATTGTCATTTTTTCTCTCATTATTAGGGTTTTCCCAGATTAAAAACCTTCTAAAAGTTAGCCCAATGTCTTGATATTTAAAAGGCTTGATTTTGGACAAAACTGCATTAAAATAAATTCTATAATTTTTTTTTAATTTGTTAGACGAAAGTTCTTCAATCGAAAACCAATCACATCTTAGTAACTTCAAATCTAAGATAAAATCATACACAGTTCAAGAAATAGTGTCTTCATTGATCACGTTGTTACAATTAAAAGATAATGTAGGAAAGGCCTAGCAAAAATTTGACATCTACCAAAAATTTTTACGTTCTTGGCGTTGCAACAAAACCCAATCAATTAACTCAACAAAACAAACTTCAATGCTTAGACTTGGGACTCCTATAAATAAAGCTTTCTATGCAGAGTTAGAAGACTATTATTTAAACAAGTAAAGAATGACAGGATAGTCAATAAGTTGATAGTGAGATATAAACGTTTGCATAATCATGGATAAGTAATCAAAAATCAAATAAACATTACCGAATTTATGTAGTGATAAATGCATCTTCAACTTTCGCAAGCGATACAGCATGAGCAAGAGCAGAATAATACATGTATGGCAATAAGAAAAAGCGAAATTTTAGGTAAAAACAGCAAATCGTTTAAAATTATATTACTGTATCAAAAGCTGCAACTTTTGGTATAAATTCTGAGGTAATATTAAATATGGATGAATTAAGTATATATTGATATGCTTGGTTCATCCATAAATTCATTTATGGTAAAAGAATGTGGAAGCTTAAGCCACGCGACATAACAAAAAACAATTTTCTGTTGTAGTGTGCATATCCTTATAAAGTAAATTTCTCCACACGTTGGTAATATTATAAGGTATAAAAAAAGTACCTGCATGCAAAATTCCAAGTAATATTTCAGTATTCGAAGCAATCTCAATGAATAAATGTATTATGAAAACATGGATCAAAACATGCCTTTTCAGGAGAGGAAATTTTTATGTACAAGACGATCAATGTTGTACATGGATAACTATGGTAGTAACAAAAAAACAAGCATTTTTGATAAACTTACAAAAATTAATTGTGATGTAATGTTTATTCCTCCCAAAAAAAGCACATTTTTAAATCAATTGGATGTTGGTGTAATTGTAACATTTTAATGTTAGATAAGGAATCAATCAACCTCCTGGATGTCAATCGGAAAGAAGGGATTCACGCCAAAAAGTCATACGTAAAGACCAAACTGCGAAACAGTATTAAATTTCATATCTGTTTAACTTAACCAATTAAGACCGTTTTAATTGAAAAAAGCTTCTTGAATTATGAAATCTCGTCTAAAGCAATAGTATTTCCCTAACATCCTTTAAATTTTAAGTTGCAAGAAATAATATTATATTCAGATCCTAATAATAGCAGTATTGTTGATTGTTTGTACGAGGCGGAAAGTAACAATGAAGATGACGAGAACGATTTTTTCACAAAAATAGAATAATATCTTGAATAGTTAATTAAATAAAATGATTTCATATTTTATTTTATTAAATTGCATAAATAGGAGGGCTAAATTCAGAAGGCCTTAAATTTAGGTAAAAATGGCACACGTTATGATAGAAGTTTTTCCAAAATTAAGCCCTTAGTTAAATTTTGAAAAACCCGGGTACGAAAATTTAAAAAATTTAATCTAAAAATAATACATATTGAATTTACAGAATACTAGATACAGTAAAACTTGTCTAACTAGGAATTTGCGTAATTCGGAAAATCTGACTAACTCGGAAAAATAATTATTTTATTTTTATTAATAAATATATTGAGAAATACTTTCAAACAGAGAAAACTGCTAAACTAAGAAAATTTTTGTTTTTTTCTTATTTATACCTAGTCAGACAACGATCAAAAATCAAAAGAAAAAAACCAAAGAGTTATTATTTAAAGATAAAATAGAAGTTATAAAAGAAATTGAAAGGTCTATTCCTAAAAAATAATATCCGAATAAAGTATGGTGTCTCCAAATTAACAATCTATAGAATAAGATAAAAGAAATTGAAAGGTCTATTCCTTATAATAATATCCAAATAAAGTATGGTATCTCCAAATCAACAAACTATAGAAGTTATAATAGAAGTTGAAGGTCTATTCCTTAAAATAATATCCAAATAAAGTATGATATCTCCAAATCAACAATCTATAGAAGTTATAAAAGAAGTTGAAAGGTCTATTCCTTAAAATAATATCCATATAAAGTATGGTACCTCAAAATCAACAATCTATAGAAGTTATAAAAGAAGTTGAAAGGTCTATTTCTTAAAATAATATTGAAATAAAGTATGGTATCTCCAAATCAACAAACTATAGAAGTTATAATAGAAGTTGAAGGTCTATTCCTTAAAATAATATCCAAATAAAGTATGATATCTCCAAATCAACAATCTATAGAAGTTATAAAAGAAGTTGAAAGGTCTATTCCTTAAAATAATATCCATATAAAGTATGGTACCTCAAAATCAACAATCTATAGAAGTTATAAAAGAAGTTGAAAGGTCTATTTCTTAAAATAATATTGAAATAAAGTATGGTATCTCCAAATCAACAATCTATAGAAGTTATAATAGAAGTTGAAAGGTCTATTCCTTAAAATAATATCCAAATAAAGTATGATATCTCCAAATCAACAATCTATAGAAGTTATAATAGAAGTTGAAAGGTCTATTTCTTAAAATAATATCCAAATAAAGTATGGTATCTCCAAATCAACAATCTATAGAAGTTATAAAAGAAGTTGAAAGGTCTATTTCTTAAAATAATATCCAAATAAAGTATGGTATCTCCAAATCAACAATCTATAGAACAAGATAAAAGAAAGTTGCAATCTTAAAAGCCTATAAAGTTGCAGAAAATCAGTTTTGTGTGACAAGAAGCATTACAAAGAAGCACGTCTAATTGAATAAGTTGTTTTGGACTTTTTTAGAAAATGTAGAACTAAAAACGTCCCTATTACCGGACTTTTTATGCAAGAAAATGCAATTATAGTTGCAAAAAAATATCAAATTAATTATTTTGTTGCAAGTAATGGCTGGCTAGAGTCGTTTGAGAAAAAATCGGAGTAGCTGGAAATTTCTAGTCGAATAAAGTGCGGAAGTCATAATAGAAAATGTACAAGAATGGAATTCAAACTTAAGGGTATAATTTTGTAGCTTTAATCCAAAAGATATATTTAATATTGACGTAAGTTGATTTTTTAACAGAATATTGCCTTTAAAATTTTTTGTTGAAAAAGATGAACAATATTTAGGAAGGAAGCTTTCTAAAGAGCGATTCAGCGCTTTATTTAGCTGTTGTTTGATTGGAAAAAAGCTGAAATACTTGGTAATATGAAATTCTGCTTATCCACGTATATTTAAGAAAGAAAACATATTATTTTTCAACCTACGTGTTGAATGGGAGTGTAATAAAAAGGCATTAATGACGCAAATATATTTTGGAATCATTGATTAAAAGCCTTAATCCTAAGATGGAATGTGAAAATAGGAAAATATTATTGTTCCTGGATTATGTAACTAGTCAATTTTTTATTAAACTAAGTAATTTTAAGATCGTATTTTTTCCGGCCAATATGACAACTTTCATTCAAACTTTGGATCAATAAATCATAAAGACGCTTGATAAATATTATACAAAGATGCTTTTAAGGTCTTTAATAATAAAGATAGATGATATTGGTGATGTTCAGAAGTTTATCAAGACGGTTACTGTATTGGATCCACTTCGCTTTATTTCAAAATCCTGATATCTTGTTAGTAACTCGTGTATTAAATGTTGTTTTATAAAAGCCGGTTATTTTTCTTCTGAAATAGTACACTCGTTCGATACCTTTGATATTTTTGAAAGGATTAGAAGATGTTAGGTTATAAATGCAGCATTAGGAAATTATCCAAGATTTTATTGTTAATTATGACAAAAATCTGAATTTTCAAATATATATATATTGAAGAAGAGTTTCTATCCATTGTAAACTTTATTGTTGACGAATATATTAATTTAAAAAAAGAAGAAAAAAATAATGTAAATGAATTTAATAATGATGAGATTAACAATGATTATTTGGGATAAGAAATATGTCATCGAGAAATAATGAAAATGATAAAAAAGCCCAAGAGCATCTCCAAACAACAGCAACCGTTCTTTACTGGTTTAGATAAATGAAATTGAGACAGATAAATATCTATAATCTAGAGCTCCAAAAAGAATTTTAAAGGCCGATTGGTGATTATTTCAAATAAAAATTAAGTTAATAATTTTTTATTTACCTCTCAAATCGAAAAACCTGCCTAATTCGCTAGGATTTTTTTGAAACAAAATTATCCAAAATAGACAGGTTTTCCTATATTTTTAAAATTTGTTTATACCAATTTTTAAAACCTGTATAATTAATAGAGTAAATTAATAACAAAGATTTATTGGTACTTTTGCGTTATGCCTCAATGTTGGAAATCAATAAACTATCATTAAAAAATTAATAATAATGATAAAAATAAATAGATAATTTTGATTATTTTTTTAAGTGAAATAGAAACAAAATATTTATAAACTTTTATCAAAAATTAAAATAAAATTTTTGATTAGAATTAAAATTTTTTTTTTATAATTTTAAATAAATATTTTTATTTATAAGTTTAATTAATTTTTTATTGATTTTAAACATGTGAGGGCAAATCGAAAAAATTTCCAATTTAAATTACTAGTATAATGTTATTAATGATTTTTTTGTAAATTTTTAATTATAAATAATTCACAAATATAAATATAACCACAACATCAAATTTTAATAAATAAATTTATATATATTCATGTATCTATTAATAATGAAGAAAATAAATAGTTAAACAGACTTATTTGGTTTCAACTAACAAATTTTTGATAATTGTATGTTTGTCTAATTAATTCGAAATTTTAAATTTTTTTTGGATCTTAAGTAATTTTTCCCTTTGGGGGTAAATGATACTTAAGATAATTAAATAATAAAATTAAATTTTTTCTAACCCTAATGTTATTTTACACAGAATTCATTAAGCCTGTGATACATTTGTCTTTAGAAGAACAAATCGAGTGGCTTACTAATAAACAAGTGCTCAAGCGGGTAATAAATTATCTTTATTGCATGAAAAGGATGAAAAAGGTTAAGTGTTCAAAAATAAGAGATAGGTATACGTTTAAATGTGAAAATATGTATTGTTCATATTTTAAAACAACAAAAAGTATAAGGAGCGAATGCTTTTTAAGTAAATTTAACATCACTCTAAAAGACTGCATTAAGTTGCTGTGGAAATTTTATCAGGAGATAAACTGTAATAATGTTGTTGCAGAGGTAGATTGTAAAATTAAAACTACCCAAAAATTTTATACAGAACTGATAATTTTATGCAAGAGTTATTTTGACTTAAACCCGATAACATTGGTG